>SZWC01023418.1:11838-40198 GCA_023375785.1 Penium margaritaceum | reverse complement strand
CCCATGCCCACCCAGACATCGACGGTCCATGACCCCCGAAACTTCGAAAATTCATATCTCCCAATCCGACCGTTGGATCGGCCTCAAACTTGGACCGTAGACATTTTGCCACATGATCTTTCCAATTATGAAGTCAGATTGGCGATCGGAGCAGGCATCTGGTACTTTCCTGGAACTTGCTCCTGTGAACCTGAAATTGAGCCGGATGGCTCCCTTTCCAACAAAGACGGCATTCCTGAATGGTGACTTGGAGGAGGAAATCTACATGGAGCAGCCGGAGGGGTTCGTCATGGATGGCCAGGAGCACCTGGTTTGCAAGCTGCAAAAGTCGCTGTATGGCCTCAAGCAAGCGTCGCGTGCTTGAAACCAGAAGTTGGATGCGGCATTGTAGTGAATGGGGTTGGGAAAGGAGCCATCCGGCTCAGTTTCGGATCCACAAGAGCAAGTTCCAGGAAGCTACCAGATGCCTACTCCGATCGTCAATCTGACTTCACCATTGGAAAGATCAGGTGGCAAATTGTCTACGGCCAAGTTTCAGCCCGATCCAACGGTCGGATTGGGAGATATCAATTTTCGAAGTTTCAGGGGTCATGGACCGTCGATGTCTGGGTGGGCATGGGTGGTGGCTCCATGCCTTAGCCTGAGAAAAGAAAAAGGCAAGAGGTCCAGGGTCAGGACCTGATAGGAGAAATATCCAAAAAGGTCCTTGGTCTTAGGATTGCCTTGTCAGAGTGTGCTGACTAGGATAAAGGTACCTCTCCTTACTTTTTAGGTGAGGTGAGATCCTTGTGTGCTAGCCATGGACACATGGCGATTCTCCATGGGTTTGTGGGTTATGTGACCACTAGGAGTGTGCCATGAGAGCATTCTCTAGCTCTCTAGGTCGTGTGTGAGTGGTCAGCCTGGTTGCTAGGCTGATTTCCTCCCTTGTGTGAGATTATGGATTCTAGTGTGTGAGCCTTAGCCTCCATGGCTAAGTGGTGTGGCTTGTGAGAGGGCTGACTTGCCCAAGCTCTAGCTCTATATGTACTCCATCATTTTGAGTGATTGAACAACCATTCTTCAGCACAAGTGATGCCCTTTCAGTCCCACATGCTCGCTGCTCCAAGGCTCCCTCTCTCCTCCAGATCCAACACGCTCAAGGTCTTAGGGGCTTCCATCGTATAAGCCTTGTTTTCCCTTGGTGTGAGAGTCCAATAAGTTAAGTCAAATCTCTCACACGAGCAAGATTACAACCACCTTAGCAGTTCATATCAAACTGAGTCTCAACCGCACAGCTCAAACAAGAAACATCATCTAAAGGAGTAGTTGAGACAATGGCAAGTACAAGGCATAAATAGGTGAGGAGTGCCTTTGGCAGCAGAACCGCGTTTGCCTCGGCTAACCCGAAGTGCGCGTGCCTCGGCCGATGTCAATCCTTAAATAAAGGAGGTCATCCCCTCAATCAGGGAAGACATCCCCAAATGCAGGGCACATCTTGCGTCTTCCAATCCGACCGTTGGATCAGCCTGAAACTTGGACAACTGACAGTAAGAGACCTGCTTTTTCCATCAGTATGGTCAGATTGACAATCTAAACAAGCATCAGTAGAAAAACCCAGGGGACTTATCCTTGAACAAGGACAGTGCATGCCTGGTCTATTGGACCGGACCTAAGGGACTTGCTCCACATGAGCAGTGCATGCCTGGTCCGTCCACTACTTGCCAATTATGGAGACTAGTAGCCAAGGGTCATTGAAATAACAACAATCTCTCCCTTGCACCTCTGGCAACTTGTTTTTAGTCTCTAGAGGTACAAGGGAGAGATTGTTGTTACTTCTGGCCACCTGTTTTCAGTCTTAGTCACTTACCCTCTTCATGCCGGCAACCTGTTTTCCTGCGAGGTCGACTTCTCGGTCAAGGGGATTTGTGAGCATTTCAGCCCGGTTGAATTTGGAGGCAACATGCTCCAGCTCTAGATCTCCCTTAGCGACCAGGACGCGACTGAAGTGGTACCAAACTTCGATGTCTTTAGTCCTCCACGTCAAGGTGCCATTTTTGGACATGTCGATGGCAGACTTGTTGTCCACCTTGACTACCGTTGCAGCCGATTGAGGTGCTCGTATCTCTCGGAGCAGGCTACTCAGCCATATTGTCTCCTTGCACGCTTCCGCTAGAGCAATGTACTCTGCTTCGGTAGTGTACGGAGACGTACTCTTGCTTACGGCTTGCCCATGACACGGCTTCTCCGTTCAGCACGTATACGTAGCCCGACGTGAACTTGCGGTCGTCGATATTCTTGGCCCATTCTGCATCCGTATACACCATGAGCCGCAAGGATTCCGAGTGTGGCATCCCACCTGACTAGATGTCCAAGTGTTGCGTCCCGTTGAGGTAGCGAAAGATCCGCTTCACTGCTTGCCAGTATTGTGGCCTTGGGTTGGCCACATACCTGCTCACCTGCCCCACAACGTGGTAAAGGTCGGGGCGAGTTGCGACCATCGCATACATCGAACTGCCTATGGCAGACTGATTTTCCACTCCTTCCTCTCCACCTGCTCTCATTCATCAGTAGGACCAGCACCTTAGGTGAGGATTGCAATCCGCTGCCATGGGGATACTGACAGGTTTGCAGTCCTCCATGTCATATCGTTTGAGGATGTGGTCAATGTATTTGGTCCGGCTGAGGCTGATGGTGCCAGTTGAGCGACCCCAAATGACACTGATGCATAGCTAGCACTCAATGTCAACCTGCTTGGGACGACGATCTAGAAAACGGGTTCCAACACAATGGTTCCCACTGACCGCTCTTGGTATTGTAACCAAGAGATGATATCACCCTCAAAGCCACGGTTTGACACTGAGCTCTTCATAGGAATCACTTCCTTGCATTCTGTCATTAGCACCTGGTCACTTTCGCGCGAGGAGCAAACTCCTGGGGCTTGGACCAACCAATGTTTCTTAAGAATCTGCCTTTGGTGGACAACTCTATGAGGAATCTCAAAGGTAAAAACTGTACTCAATGACAGGCAACTGATAGGTTCTTATAGTCCTAGAGCTAGCCTCTAGCCCAGGCGCGCAGTGGCTTGTTGGATGAGCCACTTTGAGGGAAATCTGGATTGCGTCATCTCCCTTGCCTACATGGCGCTCCCTATGACTGACAAGTGGCGCCAGCCACCAAGAAGGACCTTGGAATGTTCTAAAATATCCCTTAGAACCTTCCTGTCCCCCTTTTGGTAACAAAGAGAATAAGTCACCGCGCTGCGATTTGACCCTGTGACATCTCGCTCGAGAGACTAACTCTAGAACGTCTAAGCCACAAGGGGTTGTCCTAGTAAATATTTGCAGGCTATACTATCGAGATTAGACCAAAGGGACTTGCTCTAAAGGAGCAGTGTATGCCTAGTCCTTCCTGTGCCTGTCTAAATCCTAAACCATGGACAAGGAGTATATCAGGTCAACAATATCTCTTCTACACGTATTCCATTAGCTATGAGATCTCTCCTCTCTCCAGTAGTCTTGGCCTCAGTCTGCGTCCGCTGCGTTAACCATACGGATGCCTCGAGTACCTGCAGAGTGCAATTCGCTGTCTAGCGCCTTTGTCATGCAATCTGCGAGTATCATCCTGGTCTCCACGTATTTCAGGTCCACGATCTTCTTTGCGACCAGCTCTCGTGAGTAGTAGTACCTGATGTTAAGGTACTTGGTCTGCCGGGAGATGACATCATCCCCTGTCATGTAAATGGCACTCTTTTTGTCGATGCGGACCTCTGTCGCCTCCGTTTGTGGCACTTTCATCTTGGCAAACAAACTACGTAGCCACTGTGTCTCTTGCATCCTTCTGATAGAGCTATGTACTCTACCTCAGCCACAGGGAGGGAGACACAGTCTTGGTTTCTGCTTTCCCAATAGACTACACCACCGTTCAACAGGCACACAAAGAGCGGGTGGACTTTTCGTCATCAATTGTTCCTCCCTAGTCGGCATTAATGTAACACACCAGCCGTAGTGAGTCAGATCCTTCTTAACCTCCAAACTAGACTCCCATGAATCGTGTCTTCTGTAGATAGCGCATGTTGCGCTTGACTGCTTGCCACCGCTGTGACCCTAGATCGGCCATAAACCTGCTCACAGCATATCAAATGTCAGGGCGTGTTCCAACAATGGCATACATGAGGGTACCAACAGCAGACTCGTAGGGAATGTTCTCCATCTCACGCCATTATGCTTCTGTGCTGGGACTCATGGAGGAGGACAGTTTGATGTCTGTTTTCATGGGTGTACTAATGGGCTTACAATCCTCCATGTTGTAGCGCTTGAGGACCTCCATGATGTACTTGGTCTGGTTCAGCTGGATGGTGCCTACCGCGCGATTGCGTTGGAGAGCTATCCGGAGGTAGAACTCAAACTAATCCATTTCCTTTATCTTGAACCTCTTATTGAGATCTGTCTTCAGCTTGTTCAACAAGTCGACCGATGACGAGCAAATGATCAGGTCATCCACGTATAGTGCAACCAGCTTCAACCCTTGCTCATCCTCCCGTACATAGACACTAGGGTCGTTCTGACAGTGCCCGAAGGTGAGCCCGGCCATGAAGCCGTCCATCTCTTAGTACCACATCCTTGGGGCGTGTTTCAGCCCGAAGAGTGCTTTGACCAGTTTGCAAACCTTGCCCTCTGGAGCTTTCACTCTGCCGGCACTTCCATCCGTACTTATTTCCCTATCTTCTCGTAGAGGAAAGCTGTCTTGACATCCATCTAGTGGACCTCCAGATCTTTTGCAACAACGATGCCCAACATGGATCTGATAGAGGTAAAGGCGACGACAGGCGCGAAGGTCTCCTCGTATTCTGAATGTGCACTCTGGGAAAACCCTTTGCCAGAACTGTTGCCTTGTATTTGTGGATAGTACGATCCTGCTTGAACGTTTTCCGCAATGCCCACTTTGACCCCACCTCGTGTGCATTTAGGCGCCTGTCCACTAGAATCCATGTTCCGTTCTCTTCAATGGATGCGAGTTAATTATCAACTACCTCCTTCGACTTGGTCCCATCTGGCATGTTCATAGCCTCCATTGCGGTCAAAGGCTCTCCCTGAGCCAAGCATGACTAGCTTAGTCCGGTCCATTCCGCTCTCTCAGCATCATACTTGGGTGGGATTTCTTCTGGCGCGTACTGTGCCAAAGGGTGTTGGAAAAAGAGCCACGTGGCTCAGTTTCAGGTCCACAGGAGCAAGTTACAGGAAAGTACCAGATGCCTACTCCGATCGTTGATCCGACTTCAGCATTGGAAAGATCATGTGGCAAAATCTACGGTCCAAGTTTTAGGTCGATCCAACGGTCGGATTGGGAGATATGAATTTTCGAAGTTTTCGGGATCATCGACCGCCGATATCCGGGTGACCATGGGCGATGGCTCCATGCCTTAGCCAGAGAAAATAAAAAGGCAAGAGGTCCAGGGTCAAGACCTGATGGGAGAAACATCCAAAAAGGTCCTTGGTCTTAGGATTGCCTTGTCAGAGTGTACTGACTAGGATAAAGGTACCTTTCGTTACCTTTTAGGTGAGGTGAGATCCTTGTGTGCTAGCCATGGACACATGGCGATTCTCCATGGGATTGTGGGTTATGTGACCACTAGGAGTGTGCCATGAGAGCATTTTCTAGCTCTCTAGGTCGTGTGTGAGTGGTCAGCCTGATTGGTAGGCTGATTTCCTCCCTTGTGTGAGATTGACCCTAGTTTGTGAGCCTTAGCCTGAATGGCTAAGTGGTGTGGCTTGTGAGAGGGTTGACTTGCCCAAGCTCTAATTCTATATGTACTCCACCATTTTGAGTGAATCAACAACCATTCTTTAGCACAAGTGATGCCCTTCCAATCATACATGCTCGCTGCTCCAAGGCTCCCTCTCTCCTCCAGATTTAGCATTTGGTATCAGAGCCAAGTTCTGCCACTTTAAGCCAGCACAGGCCGTCACTTTGAGAGTGACGGATTGGGGTAAAAACTTCACCAGATTTGATGATCAACCACAGGATCTTCAATTGAAAAAGACAAGCTTTCCAACGAGCCCAAGATCGCGAAGATCCAACGGTCGGATTCAGAGTTATTTTGAAAACGAGGTTGGCCAGTGCTACACTCTTCTCTATGAGTAAGACTGTCGCCTTGTGATGACCATAACTCTGCCGTTTCTTTGTCAAATTTGAAAAGTGGCACATGCGAATTGTATTATTTTTCCTAAGCTTTAGATTGGTGCAAAAATATTTGCATTCCATTGATTTGTTTGGGAGAATCGCCGTTAACAAGCTGGCTGGTCTGAGTTGGAGTAGGAGCAGAAGCATATCCTGTTTTCAAGAGGACATATCTTTCAAAAACCTCTATTGATGACCCTGTTTCATGGGTCGATCTGAAAGGTTTTGAGCTGAATTTTCTTGTGGTAAGCTCCATTTATCCAAATTCCTAGTCTGCTGGCATCTACAGTCCATTTTCTGTTAGACACATTTCTGACACAAATAGTAGCAGAAGGAGGGGTAGCGTTGCCATCCAAGGGCAGCGCTGAGCATCACCAAGGCTCAAAATGGCAGCAGCTAACGTTGTAACAGCAGCCCAGCCTTTGGAGAGGCTGGAGGGATGCGCCAACTTCACGTTTTGGAAGATCCGTACCCGCCTCCATTTGGAGGAGACGGGCTTGTGGGAGGTGGTGAGCGGCAACAAACCGGCTCCAGTTCCACAGGCAAAAGGCATCACCGCACCGCACGTGGTGGCGGGGATGACGCCAGAAAACGGTGCAGCTGATGCGGGTTCTTCTGCAGCTGTACCAATGGCGTATGAGGAGTGGAAGAAGAAGGACAGGCAGGCCTATAGGTTGCTTGTCAACACCATCTCCAACCCGCACCTTCAGTACATGAGTGACAAGGCTACTGCAAAGGAGGGGTGGGACACGTTGTACAAGAAGTATGAGAGCAAGGATCCTGCATTCCTCATGCTTTTAGAGGAAAAGATAATGGCGCTGAAAATGCAGGGTGGTGAAGGGATGGAAGCATATCTCGACAAGGCAAAGGAGCTGGCAAAGCAGCTGAGAGCGGCCGGCAACCCTGTGGAAGAGAAGCGCTTCATCCTCCTCTTGCTGAGGGGACTCCCAACCAGCTACGACACGGTGCGAGAGACGCTAGAGTGCCAGCCAACTCTCGACCTCGACTTCATCTACACACACCTGGTACAGGTGGAATTGCGTCGCAATGCAGCAAAGCGCAATGGCGGCGGCAGCGGTGAAGCAGCTTTTGTGGCCACGAGCTCACGCAACCAGCAGCAGCAGCAGCAGTCTGGGCAGTAGAAAAGCAGAAGGAAAGGCAAATGCCACTACTACCAGAAAGAGGGACACGACAAAAAGAAGTGTTTCAAGCTCAAGAGGGACCAGAAGGAGTAGCAACAGTAGCAGTCATCGCAGCAGCAGCAGGAAAAGCAACAACAGCAGCAATTGCAGTCACAGCAGCGTCAAAAGCAGCAATAGCAGCAAAACCAGGCTGTTGTGTGCCACTTTGGCAACATGAATGTGGCCAAGGATGTACGCGACCGTCTCTTCATGGCAAAGTCTGACATGTAGCAGGTGGAGAAGGCGGATCTCGCATGGTACAAGGACTCAGGATGTACCAAGAGCCTCACACATCACAATGAGTGGTTTAGACAGCTGCTGTCCATCCCTCCTTGTCCTATCGCTATGGGTGATGATCGGGTGGTGTATGCTGAGGGGATTGGGATTCTGGAGATGTGATTGGAGACCCCACGTGGCATTGAAGTGGGAGTGTTCCATGGCGTGCTGTAAGTACCTGATGCTGCATTCAACCTCCTCTAAGTCTCCTCTCTTAAAAATACAGGACTGCGCGTCATCTTCGATGATGACTATGCCTACATCCTTAACAAGGATACAGGAGAGGAGTTGGCCAGGTCAGTGAAGGAGGGCGACATGTACCGCTTGCTTGGGGCAACCAAGATCCCGCGTGAGCAAAGTCTTACAGTAGTGGTACAGGCAACAGATGGCGTGATCTGACATGCGGGCTACGGCCACATCAGCATGCGTGCCTTGCAGCAGCTTCAAGCAAAACAGATGGTGTGCGACCTGCCTAGCATCTCTAACTTTCAGCAGCAGTTGTGCATCTGCTGTTTGGAGGGGAAGCAGCACCGGGAGGCGTTCTCTGGAGCAGGGGAGCGTGCAAAGGAGGTGTTGGAGCTGGTTCACACGGACTTGTGCGGACCGATGCAGACCCAGAGCTTTGGAGGCTCTACGTATTTCCTAACCTTCATTGATGATTTTGGCCGTTACACTGCTATGTACTTCCTTCGTTCCAAGGACTAGTGCTTTGACAGGTTCAAGGAGTTCAAGGCCATGGTGGAGAACCAGACTGGCAAGAAGATCAAGGCGTTGCGTAGCGACCGCGGTGGAGAGTATCTAAGCAAGGAGTTCCAGGACTACCTCGCAGCAGCTGGCATCAAGGCGTAGCGTACCGCGCCATACTCACCACAGCAGAACGGTGTAGCAGAACGTGCCAACCATACCATTGTGGGGTCTGCGCGCTCCATGCTGCACGCGTCTCGGCTGACCTACGACTTCTGGGCTGAAGCCGTGAGCACTGTGGTGTACATCAAGAACCGTAGTCCAACTAAGGCGCTAGAGCAAATGACGCTGTACGAGGCGTGGATCGGCAAGAAACCGAGCATGGGTCAACTGCGAGCATTTGGCAGCTTGGCGCACATGCACGTGCCCAAGGAGAAGCGGCAATAATGGGATGCGAAGAGTGTGCAGATGCTGATGATTGGCTACGACGTGGTAAGCAAGGCCTATCGCCTTTACGAGAGGGATGCAGGCCACGTCTCGAGGGATGTCGTCTTCAACGAGAGCAACGTCATCGACAGCAACATTGTCTGTGAAGAGGCAGCAGAACCAGCAGCTGACGAGACAGTGGGAGTAGAAATCCTTCCTGATCCAGTCATTCCTGATCCTTCCTCTACTGTGACAGAAGGAGAATCACTCTACTCTCCCATGTCTGATGAAGTAGATACGACAGCCTCATCGGTAGAAGCAGAGGAGGGAGAGGTAGGACCACCACCAGCAGTAGTTGTACGAGCAGCACTGCGCCAGCTGCCTGCTAACGCTCTAGTACCAGGTCGTAGGTACCCTCTTAGGGTGCGTCGCAAGCCTGGTGAGCGCGGCCATTTCTGGATGCTGCAGAAACGAGAACAGATGAACGTCGCAGTTGCAACAGATTCAGATGAGCCAACGTCATATAAGGAGGCCATGGCTGCACCGGATGCAGCAGATTGGACACAAGCCGTGCAGCAGGAGATACAGTCGCAGCTCGACAACGCCACGTGGGAGCCGACTGAGCATCCACCTGGACGTAAGGTGATCAAGTGCAAGTAAATGTTCAAGAAGAAGCGGGGAGCAGATGGTAACCTGGAAAAGTACAAGGCGAGGCTGGTCGCCAAGGGCTACTCGCAGAAGGAGGGCAATGACTACACAGAAACGTTTGCCCCTGTTGCAAAGTTTTCCTCTGTGCGCACGCTCCTCTCTTATACAGCAGCTGAGGACTTCGAGGTTCACCACATGGATATCAAGACGGCATTCTTGAATGGTGATTTGGAGGAGGAGATCTACATGGAACAGCAAGAAGGGTTCTTCATGGATGGCCAGGAGCACCTGGTTTGCAAGCTGCAAAAGTCGCTGTACAGCCTCAAGCAAGCGTCGCGTGCTTGGAATCAGAAATTGGATGCAGTGTTGTAGTGCATGGGGTTTGAGAGCAGTGAGTGTGACTACAGTGTCTATTGCTGGCAGCATGGTCATGAGGTGCTCACCATCATCGTGTATGTGGATGACATGCTCGTCCTTTCCAACAGCATGTTTGCACTGCAGGAGTTCAAGGAAGCCATGTAGGAGCTCTTCCAGATGTCTGATCTCGGGGAGGCATCATACTCCCTCGGTATCAAGATCACGCGTGACCACAAGTCACGGTCTCTGTCGCTGCAACAAAGCCGCTACATCAAGGATGTTTTGCAGCGGTTTGGCATGGCAGAGGCAAAACTCATCGACACGCCGCTAGAGACGCGGCAGTACCTCGTGAGCTTCAATAAAGAAGCAAATGCAGCTGAGCGGCAGAAGTACGAGAGCGCCTTCGGCAGCCTCATGTACCTCATGGTGGCAACCAGGCCGGACCTCGCACATGCTGTTAGCGCTGTGAGCCAGCACATGGCAAACCCAGGACCTGAGCACTAGAAGGCAGTGAAGCGGATCTTCCGCTACCTTGCTGGAACCATCAACATCGACATCACCTACAATGGCAATGACAACAGCATCATCGGCTACACAGATACAGATTGGGCTTCAAACCCTGAGGACCATAAGTCCATCTCTGGACATGTGTTCCTCATGAATGGTGGGGCCATCAGCTGGTGCAGCAAGGAGCAAGTGTTCGTGGCCACCTCAACCACGGAAGCTGAGTATGTCTCTCTCAGCTTTGGAGCCAAGGAAGCAGCTTAGCTTCAGCGTCTCATGGTAGAGATGGATGGGAGTGTAGCAGTTCCAGTTCTTGTACGTGTCGACAACCAGAGCGCAATCGCACTCGCCAAGAATCCTGAGCACCATGCACGCACCAAGCACATTGACATCGCATATCACTTCATCAGGCATATGGTGTAGGAGGGTGCTATCAAGTTGGAGTTTACTCCAACCAGCAAGCAGGTCGCTGATTTTTGCACCAAGCCAGTGACCCGTGAGAAGCAACAGTTCTGCATGAAGGCATGTAGACTCAGTCCACTCTGACTGCGGCAAAGTGGGAGGTTGTTGGAAAAGGAGCCATCTGGCTCAGTTTCTGGTTGACAGCAGCAAGTTCCAGGAAAGTACTAGATGCCTACTCCGATCGTTGATCTGACTTCACTATTGGAAGGATCAGGTGGCAAAATGTCTACGGTCTAAGTTTGAGGTCGATCCAATGGTCGGATTGGGAGATATGAATTTTTGAAGTTTTTGGGGTCATCGATCGCTGATATCCGGGTGACCATGGGCGATGGCTCCATGCGTTAGCCTGAGAAAAGAAAAAGGCAAGAGGTCCAGGGTCAAGACCTGATGGGAGAAATATCCAAAAAGGTCCTTGGTCTTAGGATTGCCTTGTCAGAGTGCGCTGACTAGGATAAAGGTACCTTTCCTTACTTTTTAGGTGAGGTGAGATCCTTGTGTGCTAGCCATGGACACATGGCGATTCTCCATGGGATTGTGGGTTATGTGACCACTAGGAGTGTGCTATGAGAGCATTTTCTAGCTCTCTAGGTCGTGTGTGAGTGGTCAGCCTAATTGCTAGGCTGATTTCCTCCCTTCTGTGAGATTATGGACTCTAGTGTGTGAGCCTTAGCCTCCATGGCTAAGTGGTGGCTTGTGAGAGGGCTGACTTTCCCAAGCTCTAGCTCTATATGTACTCCATTGTTTTGAGTGATTCAACAACCATTCTTCATCACAAGTGATGCCCTTCCAATCACACATGCTCTCTGCTCCAAGGCTCCCTCTCTCCTCCAGATCCAACAAAGGGTTGATGGTTGTGTTTCAAGGCTAGGATGTTTCTATTGCTCTTGTTACTCCTGCGCTGCTAGTGATGTGCTGTGTGAGGAAGAGCCACCGGCCTCACAGTTTGACTCGGAGGCCTTGGAGGACTCAGACTCAGTGTCAGAGTCTGTCGCTGTATCAGCTTGCATAGCCAGTCTCCCTACTTTCTGTCATGCCGAGGATAGTCAGGCTCATCAGCTCAGGAACACCATTGCTCTCGGGGGTGTAAGATGTGGTGGTCTGGTAGCTGATGTTGTGTTGACTCATCCAGCCTTTTCACGCCTCGTACTCACCATCGTTGTTCGTGCATAGTGCATTGACCTTCTTCTTGTCTGCCGCTCTACTATCGCGAAAAACTCTTGCAGCTTCTCCTTGACATCTGCTTTTGTCTTGAGGAAGTAGATCCACATCTTACGACTGTGGTCATCGACGAAGGTCAAGAAATACTTGCTGTTACCATTCGAAGGGGTGCGGAATAGTTCGCACACATCAGAGTGAATCAGGTCTAAGATTGCTGCTGCACATTACCCATTAGACAGAAAGGGCTTTCTCTTTGCCTTGCCTTGGACGCATGGCTCACACAGCTTTTTGCACTTTCCCTCATCCTTGGCCTTGCATCCCTCCATCCCATAAACCACTTCGTGCTGCTGCATTGCTTGCAGTGTGCTGTTGGCCATATGGCCAGACCGCCTGTGCTACATCTCAACAACTCTCTCTGTGGAGTTGGCCGCCATGATGACGGCTTGTGGTGCAACATCAGGCTTTGGAGACTTGGTCTCTTCAACCGTCGCATATCCCTCATTTGTACTCTCAAGGAGTTTAGTCTATAGCACGTAGAGTCCATCAACTCTTGGGACGTGTGCGACAAGACTCTCCTTGGCATAGGAGATCTTGATGTCCTTGTTCTCGACAATCACGGCCTCCTCCTCGGTGAAGACGACCGTCATGTCGTCATCCGTGATTTTGGACACTGACAACAGGTTTGCCGCAAAAGACGGCATGTAGACGTTATTCTCCATCCTCAAGTCTTTTTCAGCACCATTCAGGTTGATTCTGATTAACTTATCTCCCTCGCCTTGCGCATGGACAAGGCCACTATTGGCATACTTGAAGGGACGTTCTGTGTCCCCTTTGGAGATCAACCCATCCTTCTCCCTTGAAGAGTGGTAGTTCGTGCCAGAGTCGAGCCCGTAGGCTCCACGTTTGACCAATGCCGCTCCCTTGGTTGGCGGCACGCTTTCAGCCATTATTTTCGTCAACTCCTTCTTACCCTTTCCTTTGCCCTCATCTCTATGACCATGATCTCTGTATTCCTTCTTGGGAGCACTGCACTCTTGTATCCAATGCCCAGGCTGCCACAGTTATGGCACTTCCGAGGACGCTTTGCACTCTTTCCACCGCCACCATTGCCTTTTCCTCTACCGCCACCGCTTCTGCTACTGCTCTGACCAGACGAGGACTTGTTGCCAGAGCCACTGTATTGTACAGCATAGGCTAAAATCTTAGCCTCACTACTGCTACAACGCATGGCCTCGTTGTACACGTACTCAGACACTGCCTCATACCTAAAATCCTCCTCCTTCCAACTGTCAAAGACGGTGATGAGGGGACCCTAGTTTACACGTAGCACCATGAGGAGGATCATGGCCTGCATGTTGGTGTAGATTTCCCAATTCATTTAGGTCACTTGTTGCATTTGTCCTTCAAACTGCAAGAGGAAGTCTTGAATCCACTCTCCCTTGCTCACCCTCATCGAAATCAGCTTTTGAAGGATGAAGAGGCGATTTGCGAGAGCCGTTGATTGATGTGTACATGCAAGCTTCTGAGAAGCCTTTGATGCATGTGAGATACCTTGGAGGTGAACATGTTGTGACTATTGTACTCATGTCACAAGAATCACAAGCGCCATGTCATTTTTGCCATTCCATGCTTCATATCCCGGATCTGTTTTTCGAGGTTCAACCTTTCCTCCAAGGAACATCTTCAAGTAGCCACGCACTCTCATGACAATATCAAATTGCCATCTCCATAAGGGAAAACCAAACCCTAGAAACTTTGACATCCCACGATTGACGTACTCGAGAGTGAGCGTCGTAGGTGTCATCAACTTCTCTACTTGTGTGCTTCTCTGCTTTGCTGAGGCCGATATAGGCTGATGTAGGATCTTGTCTGCTGCCGGTTTAGAAGGTGCAGATCCGTCGCCTACCCCTTAGCCATTGATCACCTGCAAACACAGAAAAACCTTCACTAGCAAACCCAGGTTCGTGCCTCCAACGACAGACCTTATGTTGCTTAAGGCCCAAGGATCGTACATCCAAGGACAGAGCTTATAATTGGCTCGTGTTCGCTAAGTGCCAGCATCCGCCGTTGGAGCTGATGGAGCACATGGAGGAGATGGAGATGATGAATTGATGCACGTTGCAAGACAGAGAGGGCGAGGGAGTGCACAAAAGCGTGCCTTACAGCTAGTCAGTGTGGACCCATAACCCTTCGTCAACCTGCCTGAGGCGACGGTCTAGAAAACGGGTTCGGATATAATGGTTCCCGCCGACCACTCTTGGTATTGCAACCAAGAGATGATAAAACCATGAGAGCCAAGGTTCCATCTTGAGTAGTTCATAGGAATCACTTCCTTGCACGGTGTCTTTAGTACCTGGTCACCTTCGCGCGAGGAGCGAACTCCTGGGGCTCAAGCCAACAAATGCTTCTTTAGTGTCTGCCTCTAGTGGACAACTCTGTGAGGAGTCTCAACGGTAAAAACTATACTCAATGACAGGCAAGTAAGAGGTTCTTATAGTCCTAGAGCCAGCCTCTAGCCTAGGCGCGCATTTGCTCTTTGAATGAGCCATTTTGGGGGCAATCTGGATTGCGTCATCCCTCCTACCTACATGGTGCTCCCCGTCACCGCCAAGTGGCACCATCGACCAGGAAGGACCTTGGAATGTTCTAAGATGTCTCTTAGAACCTTCCTATCCCCCTTTTGGTCAAGAACAAAATTAGTCACCGGGCTTGGATTTGATCCAATGACCTCTCGTTCCAGAGACTAACCTTGGAACGTCTAAGCCACAGATTGCTGGCTATACTATCTAGATTAGACCAAGGAGCAGTGCATACCTTTTCTATCTGGACCATACTTAGGGGACTTATTCCAAGGGAGCAATGCATGCCTAGTTTGTCTTGTGCCTGTCCAAATATCAACCATGGATAAGGAGCATATCAGGTGAACACTCAACAGGTCCGAGGTCTTTCATCTCGAACCGGCTACTTAGCTGCATCTTGTATTCTTCAGCAGCTTTGTCAATGATGCGCAGATGATGAGGTCATCGACGTAAAGAGCCACCAAGACGAGGCCATCCTTGTCTTCTCGTACGTACATGTTGAGGTCATTCTCGTAGTGACCGTACCCGGACCCATCCATGAAGGCATCTATCTCCTTATACCAGCACCTCGGGACCTGTTCAGCCCATACAATGACTTTACGAACTTGCAAACGTTTTCGGGTGGTACATGCACTTCCTCACGCACCTCCATAAGGACTTCTTTGTCAAGTTTTATGTAGAGAAATGTAGTCTTCACATCCATATAGTGAACCTTTAAGTTCTTGGCTACTGCTGTTGCGAGGAGAGGTTCGTTCGTTGCAAAGATGACGACAAGCGCATACATCTCATTGTACTCGCTCCTCGGCCGCTCCACAAAACCCTTGGCCACCAACCGCGCCTTGTTGCGATCGATGGTCCCATCCTGCTTCAGCTTCTTGACCATGACCCACTGCCACCCTACAACGTGGGCACCAGCGGGCTGGTCCATGAGCTTCCATGTCCTGCTCTCCTTGTGCGGGGCCAATTCGCTTTCGATGGCGGCCTTCCACTTGGCCCCATCCTGTAGAGCAAGTGTTTCTACCATTGTCGACGGCTCTCTCTGAATCACGAGGGCGTAACTCTGACCAGTCGTCTCACCAGTTGTAGCATCCTATTGTCGTGGTGGAATACATAAGCGCAAGCTCCATCTTACTACCTGATTCTGCGACGGCAATTGCAGCTGCTCCTACTGCTGCTCGTGCTGCTGCTGCTCTTGCTGCTCTGGTTCTCTTACCACAGACTCTCTCTCAATGGAAGAGTCCTCATCATTAGAGGAGGAGGAATCTGACTCAACATCAGAGTCCATTTGTTGCGGCTCTCTGTTAAGCTACCACTCCTCTTGCCTCTCTTGCCTTATTGGTACTCCACCCCCGTGATGCCTCATCGCTTGTGTCCATTAAAACCAGCCATTCACCTGGTTTGGGCACTAACTCGTCCTTGAACTACTGCTCTGCTCTTACGACAGCCTCGTTGAACTCCACGTCTTTACTACGAATCACTTTGTTGCCTTGTAGGTCCAATTGCATGTAAGAGCGTTGGACACTGTCGTACCCCAAGAGCAGACATTTCTTCGCCTATAGATCCAGCTTACTGGCACCCTCCCTCGTCAGCTTTTTGGCATACGCCAGGCAGCCAAACACTCGCTGATGTGAGACATCTGGCTTCTTGTCCGACCATGCCTCTTGTGAGCCATCAGCGGCAGCTTCTTTTTCCCCTTTCCTCGAAGGGCTGATGAAGGTATGAGGTTGATAATGTAGGCCGCTGTCCTAGTAGCGTCGATACAGAACCCTCCTGGCAGCTTTGCTTCATATAACATCATTCTAACCATCCTGAAGATGGTTTAGTTAAGCCGTTCCGCGATACCCTTGCTCTTGGGCGACTCAGGTACCGTACGTTCTTGCCGTATCCCCTGCTCCGCTAGCCAGCCCTCATAGGCCTTGTATTCCCCACCGTTATCACAACGAAGGGCCTTGACTTTCTTGTCGATTTGTCGCTCAACCATTAGGATAAACTGCTGTGGATGCTCCCCTTTTTCTCACTCTTCTGCTTCATGAAGTACGTCCAGATCGTTCTGGTTTTGTCATCTGCGAAGGTGAGGCAACACCTGCAGCCTCTGACTGAGGCTGTCCGCATCGGCCCGCACACGTCGATGTGGACCAACTTGAGATCCTCACTCCCCAGATTTCTGTTCTAATTCCCCTTGCGCCCTTTCCTCTTAGCCTTGTCCATGAGGCAGGCCTCACATACATTCTTCCCCTTCCCCGCACCCTCTCCCTTCCCTAAGGCCAAGCCTCGCACCAGCTCGTGCTTTCCCATTGTCTCCAACCAGGAGTTGGCAACGCGGGCCAGGCGCCTGTGCCCAAGGTCTTGGCCACAGTTCGCTTCGGATGCCGTGGCAGTTCCACCGACTGCTTCGGGCTGGGTGGGTGCTATAGCTTTTACTACTTGTGTTAAATCTATTGATTTTGACAGGCGGCTGCTTTTTGCCTCTACCACCTGACTGTCCTCGGCAGCCATGGCTACTTCAGCTTTGGCAGTACCCTCCACCTTGATTTGGAGGAAATAGAGGCCGTCCACACGTGGAACATCCGCCACCACTCTCTTTCTAGCGTAGTGTATTTTCACTGCTGACGTGGGAAGAATGGCGACCCTGTTCTTGTCGAANCTACTTGTGTTAAATCTATTGATTTTGACAGGCGGCTGCTTTTTGCCTCTACCACCTGACTGTCCTCGGCAGCCATGGCTACTTCAGCTTTGGCAGTACCCTCCACCTTGATTTGGAGGAAATAGAGGCCGTCCACACGTGGAACATCCGCCACCACTCTCTTTCTAGCGTAGTGTATTTTCACTGCTGACGTGGGAAGAATGGCGACCCTGTTCTTGTCGAAGACGACCGTCATGTAGGAGAGAGTAGTTTGACAGTAAAGTTGGGCAGATAGACTCCCTGCATGAGCTTGAACTCCTCCTCTTGGCCATTCACCTGGATACTGACCAGCTTGTGACCCACCCCTTCAATTGGTTCCACCCTCTCGTTAGCACAACAAAAGTTGAGATAACAGGGACCCATGGAAATGAACCATCGTTTGTCGTTGGTAGAATGATGATTTGTACCAGAGTCAAGTGCAAAAGCCCTTGACTTAAGGAGTGTATTGACAGTGCCAGTTGTACCTTCAGCCATCAGTGTGGTGGGCTGCTTCCTGTTGACCTGTTACGCTCCTTGACCATGGCTGATATTTGGACAGGCACAGGACAGACTAGGCATGCAGTGCTCCCTTGGAGTAAGTCCCCCAAGTCTGGTCCACATAGAAAAGGTATGTATTGCTCCTTTGGAGCAAGTCCGCTTGGTCTAATCTGGATAGTATAGCCAGCAAAGACTACCTAAGACAACTCCTTGTGGCTCAGACGTTCCTGAGTTAGTCTCTGAAGCGAGAGGTCACTGGGTCAAATCCCAGCCCGGTGACTAATTTTCTTTAAGACCAAAAGGGGGACATGAAAGTTCTAAGAGTCATCCGCCACACCTACATGTCACTCCCTATGACCACCAAGTAGCGCCAGGCACCAGGAAAGGACCTTGGAATGTTCTAAGATGTCTCTTAGAACCTTCCTATCCCCCTTTTGGCCACAATGAAAAATAGTCACCGGGCTGGGATTTGACCCAGTGAACTCTTGCTCCAGAGACTAACTTTGGAACATCTAAGCCACAGAGTGTTGTCCTAGGTAGTGATTGCTGGCTATACTATCCAGATTGGACCAAGGGGACTTGCTCGAAAGGAGCAGTGCATGCGTTGTTTATCTGGACATTGTTGGATCTGGAGGACAGAGGGAGCCTTAGAGTAGCAAGCATGTTGGACTGGAAGGACATCACTTGTACTAAAGAATGAATGTTGAATCACTCAAAATGAGGGAGTACATATAGAGCTAGAGCTTGGGCAAGTCAGCTCTCTCTACAGCCACATCCCATAGCCATGGAAGCTAAGGCTCACACACTAGAGTCCGTAATCTCACACGAGAGAGGATATTAGCCTAGCAATCAGGCTCACCAATCACACACGACCTAGAGAGCTAGAAAATGCCGTCATGGTACACTCTTAGTGGTCACATAACCCACAATCTCATGGAGAATCGCCATGTGTCTGTGGCTAGCACCCAAGGATCTCAATTCACCCAAAAAGTAAGGAGAGATACCTTTTTCCTAGTCAGCACCCTCTGACAAGGCAACCTGAGAATCTAGGATCTTTTTGGATATTTCTCCCATTAGGTCTTGTCCCTGGACCTCTTTCCTTTTCCTTTTCTCAGGCTAATGCATGGAGCCATTGACCTTGGTCGCCCAGATATTGGCGGTCGATGGCTGGGGTCGATGACCCCAGAAACTTTGAAAATTCATATCTCCCAATCAGACCATTGGATCGGCACCAAACTTGGAACGTAGATGTTTTCCCACCTGATCTTTCTAGTGGAGAAGTCCTATCGACATTCAAAGCATGCATTTTGTAGTTTCCTAGAAGTTACTCCTGTGGACCAGAAACCGAGCAGGATGGCTCCTTTTGCAACAATCTCCCACTTTGCTGAAGTTACAGTGGGCCAAGTCTACAAGCCTTCATGCTAAAGTACTTCTTCTCATGGGTCACTGGCTTGGTACACAAATCAGCGACCTGCTTGCTGCTTGTAGTAAACTCCAGCTTGATAGCATCCTCCTACACCATGTGCATGATGAAGTGATATACGATGTCAATATGCTTCGTTCGTGCATGGTGCTTAGGATTCTTGGCGAGTGCGACTACGCTCTGGTTTTCGACGCGCACAGGAATTGGAACTGTTGCACTCCCACTCATCTCCGCCATGAGATGCTTAAGCCAAATTGCTTCTTAAGCTCCAAAGCTGAGAGAGACGTCCTCAGCTTTCGTGCTAGAGATGGCCACGACCACCTACTGCTTGCTACACCAGCTGATGGCCCCACCATTCATGAGGAACGCATGTCCAGAGATGAACTTGCGGTCCTTAGGCTTTAAACCCCAATTTGCGTCTGTGTAGCCAATGATGTTGTCCTTGCCATTTTAGGTGATGAAGAGGTTTATGGTTCCAGCAAGGTAGCAGAATATGTGCTTCAGTGCCTTTTGGTGCTCAGGTCTCAGGTTCGCCATGTGCTGGCTCACAGCGCTAATAGCCTGTGCAAGGTTCGGCCTCCTTGAACTCATGCACTACAGACATGCTATTGGAAAGGAACAGCATGTCATCGACATAGACGATGATGATGAGCACCTCATGACCATGCTGCCAGCGATAGACACTATAGTCACACTCACTGTGCTCAAACCCCATGTAGTGCAGCGCCGTATCCAATTTCTGGTTCCAAGTACGCGACGCTTGCTTGAGGCCGTACAGCGATTTCCGGGGCTTGCAAACAGGTGCTCCTCGCCATCCATGTGATGGAAAAGGAGCCATCCGGCTCAGTATTGTTGGGAAAAGAGCCATCCGGCTCAGTTTCAGGTCTACAGGAGCAAGTTCCAGGAAAGTACCAGATGCCTGCTCCGATCGCTTGATATACCATCCAGTTTAGACCAAGGGGACTTCCTCAAAAGGAGCAGTGCATGTCATGTCTATCTGGACCAGACTTAGGGGACTTCCTCCAAGGTAGCAGTGCATGCCTAGTCTGTCCAGTGCCTGTCTAAATGTGAGCGATGGACAAGGAGCATATTAGGTCAAGAGAGATGATCAGCAAAAGGGGGTAATTTATGAGTAGGGATTGTTTGTGAGGGAGGATGATTTACGAACAGGGGTGATTTGCAAGAAGGGATCATTTATAAGAGGGGGTGATTTGCGAGAGGGAGATATTTACATGACGTGATGTTTTATGAGAGAGGGTGATTTATGATAGGGGGTAATTTACAAGAGGCGATTTGCGAGAGGGGGAGTTGTACGACGTGATTATTTACGAGAGGGGTGATTTACAAGAAGGGGTCATGTGCAAGGGGGGATGATTTATAAAAGGGGTGATTTGTAAGAGTAGTTGATTTATAAGGGGATGATTTATAAGAGAGGAGCATTTGAGAGAGGGGTGATTTGTGAGAGTAGTTGATTTATGCAAGGAGGTCATTTACAAGAGGGATCATTTGTGAGAGGACGTGATTTATAAGAGGATATGGTTTACAAAAGGGGATGATTGTGAGGGGGGTCATTTCTGAACAGAGGTGATTTGCAAGTGTTAGAAATGGAGCCATCCGGCTCACTTTCAGGTCTATAGAAGCAAGTTCCAATAAACTACTAGATACTTATTCCAATCGTCAATCCAATTTTAACGTCAAAAGGATTAGGTGGCCATTCATCTATGGTCCAAGTTTCATGTATATCCAATGATCGGATTAAGAGATATAAATGTTTGAATTTTTCAGGGTCATAGACCGCCGTTGTCTGTGGGACCATGGATGATGGCTCCATTCCTTAGTCTAAGAAAAGAAAAAGCCAAGAGGTCTAGGGTCAAGACATGATGGAAGAAAGATCCTTAAAGGTCCTTGGTCTAAGATTACCCTGTTAGAGTGTAGTGACTGTGAAAAGGGTACCTTTTTACTTTTTAGGTGAGGTTTGATCCTTGTGTGCTAGCCATGGACACATGGCAACTCTCCATGGGATTTTGGGTGAATAGACGACTAAGAATGTGCCATGAGAGAATTCTCTAGCTATCTGAGTCATGTCTGATTGATCATTTCAAGTGATTGAACAACCAGTCTTAAAAATAAGTGATGTCCCTTCAGTTCCACATGCGCCCTCATCCAAGACTCCCTCTCTCCTCCAGGTCCAAAAGTTGGTATAAGAGCCATATTCTACCAGTTTCAAATAGTACAAGCCGTCACTTTGAGAGTGCCTGGTTAGGGTCAATTCTTGACCAAAGTTAACAATTGACCAATGATTCTTCAAGTTCACAACACGAGATTTTCAACCAGTCTAAGATTCAAAAGTCTTATAACGGTTGGATAGAGAGTTATGCTGAAAACATGATTGGCCAATGCTGTACTATTCACTATAAATGAGACTGTTATCTTGCAAATGACCAAAACTCTCTCCTTTCTTGCTCTCTCGTTTTTTGTTGCTTTTTTTCAACTTGAAAAAATAGCGCACACAAAATGTACTGTTTTTCCCAGGCTTTTCATTGTTACAAAGCATTACAACTTCATTGCTACATTTGGGAGAAACACCGTTTACAAGCTGGTTGGTCTGAGTTGGACTAGGAGTAGAAGCAAATAATGTTTTCAAGAAAATATATCTTTTAAAATTCCCTGTTAATGGCCCTGTTTTATAGGTCAATATGAAGAAATCAGAGCTGAAGTTTCTAGTGGTGAACTCTGTTTTTCCAAATTTCTTGTCCGCTGGCATCTATAGTCCTTTTCAATAGATAGATTTCTCGCACAAGGGGTAGTACAAACAAGGGTAGCGCCGCCATCCAAGGGCAGTACTCACCATCACCAAGGCTCAAAATGGTAACAGCATGCATTGTGAAAGCAGCCCAGCCTTTGGAGCGGCTGGAAGGAAGTACCCACTTGACGTTTTGGAAAATCCGTACCCGCCTTTTTGTAGACGAGAGGGGCTTGTGGAAAGTGGTGAGCGGTAATAAGTCAACTATAAATCCGCAAGCAACAGGCATCACCTCACTACGGGTGGTGGCAGGTTAAAGGCCACAAAGGGATGGAGTACGTACAAGGTCATCGGTAGCTACACTAGTGGCGTATGAGGAGTGGAAGAAGAACCGGATCGATAAGAAGGTCAAGGCACTACGATGCGAACATGGTGAAGAGTACCCAAGTAGGGAGTTTCAAGACTACCTCCTAGTAGCTGGCATGAAGGCATAGCACACTGTGTCATAGTTGGCGCAGCAAAATGGTGTAGTAGAACATGCCAGCCGCACCATTATTGAGTTAGTGTCCTATATGTTGTACGTGGCTCGGCTAACCTACAACTTCAGGGCCGAAGGTGTGAGCAGTGCGGTCTACATCACGAACTGCAGTCCAACCAAGACGCTAAAGTAATTGACGCCATACGAGGCATCGTTTGCAAAAAGTGGAGTGTGGGCCATTTTCAAGTGTTTGACAGCTTGGCGCACATGTAGGTGCCGAAGGAGAAGCAGGAGAACTGGGATGGAAAGAGTTTGCAAATGCTGATGATGGGTTATGACATGGCAAGTAAAGCCTATTGCCTCTGCAAGAGGGATACATGCCACGTCATCATCTCCAATGATATCGTATACAACAAGAGCAACGTCATCGGTACCAATATTGTTTGTGAAGAGGCAATCAAAGTAGCAATTGATGAAATAGTGTGACTAGACTTTCTTCTTGCTGCATTCTATCCTGATCCTACCTCTAGTCTGACAGTAGAGGACCCACTTTACTCTTCCATGTGAGACGCATCACATACAATGGCCTCGTCGGTAGATTGAGAGGACATGTAACACCATTGGTAGCAGCAGTTGTCCCAAGAGCACCGTGCCAGCCACATGCTAACCATTCAATACCCTGTGGCAGGTACCTCCTTCGGGTGGGCTATAAGCCTGGAGAGTGCGACCATAACTGGAGGTTGTAGAGACCAGAATAGATGAACGTCGCAATTGCAGCAGACTCACAGCCATCATCCTACAAAGAAGTTATGGTTGTACCAGATATAGTAGATTAGGTGCAAGTTATGCAGTAGGGGGTATAGTCACAACTAGATAATGATACATGGGAGCTAAATGAGCATCTTCAAAGATGCAAGGTAATCAAGTGCAAGTGGGTGTTTAAGAAGAAGTGGAAGAAGATGAAAGAGGACAGCTATTTGTAGTGAGCGCTGCACGCGGCTCGACTAAGACTATAGACAGGAGAAACACAAAAGCCATAAACACCTGGATGTGCATCGGAGGTTGGCTAATGCCCAGGGCCCTCGGTAAGTTGATGATGGAGATAAATCGCAGTCTCGATCTCCTGCGTGGTTCATTGGTCTTGAAATGGTGACATTGAACAAAGCTCACGCTCATCCCTCGGTCGCTAGACGGCTGCAATTCATCCATCGCACCATCAGACGTTGCAGTTGGTTGTTCGGTCTCCAGAATACCGGCATCTTCAATGGCCGACACGTCTTTGGTCCACTTCCTCCTTTGCTCAACCGGACACCCAGCGGAGCCCTCCTTGCACACTTGGTGTGTCTGATCTCTCTTGGCTGTGTGCCACATCAGCCGTTGGACCAAGAGGAGCTCTAGCTCAAGTGCTCGTCTGTCCCCAGTCCATCATAACCTTTCGTGCTTCTCTTTTGTGTGGCATTACACCATGTATGCCACGTTCGGAAACAGTAAGCATGCGCCGAAGACTAGGCCAGGTTGGCACGATATTGGGCACAGCCTACGGCAGATTCCAACAATGAGCGGTGAAGGAGACCATGAGGCCCACGGCAACGCAAGCACAAATAGCAAGCAACCCAAGCTCAACTTTGGGAAAAATTAAGACATCTGAGATGTACAACACGCCGAATGGATCGTCATATGGAAAGATACTTACACCTTGGATGGGCACCTCATGGCCTAATGCGCTGCGCACGGAACGAACGGATGTGACAGGACCTAAGACCACAAAGTCATTTCAACGACAGGTCATGTCCTATGTGGCACCTGAGTTGCAAAGCCAGGTAGTATCCGTCACACGCTCATACTTGATGATGGTACAGTGAGTCACGGACCTGAGGGACGTAATGAGATGCTCGCTAGACTACTCACTCTGCATAGCACAAGTGACTCTACGACGCGTGCATCCACAACAGATCATGTGGACCAACATCAGTATCGTGCCCGGACCGGACGTCTCCACGGCCATGCCCACACAATTGTCTCGACGCGTGAAGACCAGAATCGGCCACCACACTTGCACTTCCATAAAGTGAAAGAGCTGTTCCAGCTCGGCAATACAACGGTCCTTTGGGTCTGATATAGGCAAGCCAAAGCCATGTACTCAACTTTTGTAATACTATGTGCCATGCATTCTTTCTTGCCACTACGCCAATAGACTGTTCTGCCACCAAGGAGAAAGATGTACCCACCTCGACTCCGAGAATCTGAGTCACTCGCCTAATCAGTCACTGTACCCTTCCATATGCATAGTGGTTTGCGGGACACCATGAAAGCCCTCGACAACAACGGGCCCTGGTTGAGTCCGGAACTCCAATCCTAGATAAGGCGTGTTGACTACATACCGCATTACATGGATTACGACATCATGGTATCCTTCTCATGGTGTTTGTTCATGGTGTGCAATGATGTTTACTGGACAGGCAACGTCAGGACGAGTGGTGGTGGAGAGGTACATGAGGCACCCCCAAAACACCCTGATAAGGCATCGGGGGTACCCAACTTCTTTGAAGCAATGCGCTTCACGAGGAATTGTCCATCAGGGGTCATCAGCTTGGAGGCATGGCAAAAACGCGGGAGATTATTGGCAAACCTCTTAGCTAGCATGCGCACATACTGTTCCGATTGCAGGCTCAGCGTACCGGTGGCCCGAGACCGCTCAATCTGCAACCCAAGGAACATGGTTGCCTTTGCCAAGTCCTTCATGTGGTATTGTTCCCTCAAACGGTCCTTCACTACAGTCATAACGTGTAGACTAATTAAGGAAATCAAGAGGGCATCAACGTAAAAGAGGAAATATAGGGGGCACTTAGGGGTTGCGCCAACGAGCAATGATGGGTTGGCAGTGCTCTGGCAAAAACCACCTTTGAACACAGTGCTGGAAATCTCCTTGTTCCAGCAGCAAGGTACTTGCTTGAGACGTTACAAGGCCTTGCACAGGCGACACACTCAGTTTCTACCAACCACAAACTCTGGAGGTTGCACCATGTACAACTCTTTCTTGAGCGTCCCATAGAGGAATGCATTATTCACGTCCATTTAGTGCAATTCCCAATCTCTGTGGGCCACAGCTCCAAGCAACACTCTACTTGTAGGATACTTCCCAAACGGTGTGAAAGTTTAAGAAAGTCTTGTCCAGGGACTCAGGAGAAGCCCTTCGCTGTGACGCGGGCCTTACACCACTCTATTGTCTCATCCTTTTTCGTTCTGACCTAAAGCACCCATTTATCCCCCACGAATCTTTGCCTAGGTGGTAACTCAACAAGCTCAAAGACCCCATGTGCTGTGAGTGCAACAAGTTCAGCTTCACACCATTTCTGCCGTTGTGCAGCATCGGGGCGTTGATGTGCATACTGCATTATAAGAGGGTCAAGCGGAGGAGTTGTTCCCTTTTGAGTGGCCAGTGTTGTGGCTGCGTCATCCGAGGAGGATCTAGTCATAGTTGCGACTTGGCTCCTGACTTCTGCACGAGTTGCTTCAAGAAGGAGCACACGTGCACCGTCGGGATGATTTGGGTGCATCGTGAGTGCGAGGCCTCAATGAGCCAGAGGGGATCGCGCTCTGAAGCAGCCACCAGGAGTTCGCGAGAATGGCTCCATCTTAGGGACTGAGACATGCACATCTTGGGGAGAGTTTGTAAGTGACACTGGCAGGTCTGGCTGTTCTCGTGGACCAAGCTCCTCAAGCACACTCTCAAGGGGGGCTTGGAAAGTGGAGCTCGTCATGGCTTAAGGGGATGATCCCAGGTCCGGACTTAGGTCCTTCACTTGAAGGTGCCTTGGACCACTCTCTCTCTGCTTCTCCCGACCTTTGTGACTCTTCCATGCTCTCATGGCTCTCTAGATTTGAGGTGGTTTCAGGTTCCTCTGAGAGCCTCTCCCCTGTGTTGCGACGACGAGAGCCACTATTTCAAAATACCTGCCAAGAGACATCAATGAAGGCCGGATCAGCAATGAATGGCCTAGTGACCTCGGATGATGTCGGCTGATGTTTTTCTGTTTTGAATTGGGCATACGTGAGTTTCTGGTAGAAAAGCTCCTCACAACTGTCTACTACCTTCCTTTGTCAAACATTTTCTCAGAGATCGCTTCAACGGGTGCAGCCACTGAGAAAACCAAGAGTGACAACACAGATACATCTTCAGAGATATATGACCAACGTCCAAACAGTCTCATGACCGACCATCGTGCGAACCCCACCAAGGCCAAGCCAAAGATTTCGTGCAACAACGGTCAAGGCAAACGTACCTGCGGAGATTGCTCTTGCGCACGTAACTCCTCTATGCGTACGGCTAGCAAAGCCGGATCGTGGTCTTGAGGCGCTCCTCCTTCTCCCTCGCCCGAGTTGCCACATCACTCCTGTGCCCGCTCGACGAAGTGCGCTAGGCTATCACTCTACCTATTTGTACTGCTTGTATTATATTGAGTAAGAAATCCATTTGATTCCTCTTCAGGCTCGCCCTCAAAGCCGCCTCCAGTCTCTTTACCCTCATTGCCTCTAAGCGCCCTTCCTCTTGCATTGCACCCATCCCTTTCCGCTAACGTCATTCTTACATCAGCAACGCCAGCACTTTCAAAGAAACTTATGTCCTTCTCTCCAAAGTGCTGCGTCCACTCAAGGCATCTGATCCTCAGTGCCTGCACCTTTGGTGCTGTACCTACAACACATTTCTCAGCTTTCCTTCCTCTTTTGCTTCCATTCCACTTTCCGTCACCGATTCTTCTCTTCCTCTACTTGTGCTGCTACTTGAACCACAACGCTCGTCATTCTAACCGTGTCCACTCAATAGCAGCACCTGCAATCTTCTGACATGGTATCAGAGCCCAAGTGACACACATGGCTCTTTTATGCTTGCTGCTATTGGCCGCATCCACTTCCACCTGAATCAAGCTCCTCCGTCCCGAAGAATCATGGTTGCCAGAAGAACTGTAGTGGTAGCGCATTTTCTGACTAAGGAGTTGTGGCAACACCATTCCACTTCCTCCAGGTGATTTCACGCACGTGGCCGGTCACTACGTCCACACTCCTCCTCATGAGCAACAGCTTCCGTTCATCTACCGTCATATTTGCTACTCTCGCACACGAGGTTTCATCCCTACGCTCAAAACATTAACTCAGGTCATTTGTTATCACCTCATCTGCTCATCATCCTTCAAACATCATCATCATTATCAACCTGCTTGACATTGCCTCATGTCACCATCTCACGTTGCTGTCTCGAGCCGCCCTCCTTGTCTGCCATCAGGCCCTCTTTACCATCAGCACCCTGCTACCTGCACATCAACTACATCATGGCCTCTGTCCTCACTCTGTCTGGTCTCCCCAAGCTTGCTGTGAAGCCGGATGGGACAAGCAACTACACGCTGTGGAGCTATGGGGTCTCTCTCTTCTTCGGGACTCAAAAGGTTGAGGGCGTCACTCTTAGTGACCTCCTCACCAACACTTACACCAGGTTGGAGCCACCTTACACCACCTCTGCTGCTGCACCCGCAACCGCCATAACCCCTGTAACTAGAGGAGGCAACCCCTGTGGTGAAACTGTGTAAAATCCTTCTCCTCACAATGCATCCTAATCGTCTTCCCCTACTGGCACAACCGTAACTAGATCTTCAACTGTCGCTGGTACCGCTGCTGTAGCCTCCACCATCACCCATGCCTCCTGGAATGTCGCCAACAACATTGCTCTCATGACCATCATGACCACCTCCTCCCCCAAGCTTCATGAAGATATGTGCACTCTCAGCTCCAAGACGCATGAGGTCTGGAAAGCCCTTGAAGATCGTTTCAACATCAACACCTCGACCGCCTGTGGCATCAAAATCATGTCACTCTTCTCCGTACCCTTCGCCGCCCACACCAACATGGGCAGCTACATCGCCGCCGTCACAACCATCGTCCGCGACCTCAAAGAATTGAAGATTAACCCTTCGCCCGCTTTTGTCTGCACCGGCATTATCTCCGGCCTCCCTGGTCAGTATAATATCATTGTTCAAATCCTGCTGCAATTGCCTATTGACCAGCTGACCATTGCCGTCATCAGCCCCAACCTCATGGGACCATAACAAAACTACGTTACCAAGCAAGCT
>SZWC01023418.1:0-11763 GCA_023375785.1 Penium margaritaceum | reverse complement strand
CGTCATCAGCCCCAACCTCATGGGACCATAACAAAACTACGTTACCAAGCAAGCTCGCAAGACTACCATCGCCACCCACTCTTTCGAGACCATGGCCGCCACTGTTGACAACTGCTTGATCAACCGCTTCTCCACCTGCTCCTACACCATCCGCCATGGTCCCCTCAAAGGGAACAAGCGTGGCCGTCGCAATCATTTGTCGCATGTCTGCAATCATCCTGTAGATAGCACATGATGCGCTTGTGTGCTTGCCAGTGTTGTGGCCTTGGATTGGCCACAAACCTGCTCAATTGTCCCACAGCATAGAAAATGTCAGGGCGTGTTCCTACCATGGCAAACATGAGGCTGCCAACAACCTTTCTACTGGTAGGGAATGTTCTCCATCTCACACCGTACTACTTCTGTACAGGGGCTCATGGAGGAGGAGAGCTTGATGTTTTTTGTCATGGGTGTGCTGATGGGCTTGCACTCCTCCATGATGTAGCCCTTGAGAACGTCCATGATGTCCTTGGTCTGGTTCAGCTCGATGGTGCCTGCTGCTCGATTGCCATGGACGGCTATCCCGAGGTAGTACACGAGTGGACCCGTGTCCTTCACCTTGCCGTATTGCTGAGATCTGTCTGCAATTTGTTCAATAGCTCCACTGACAACAAGTAGATGATCAGGTCATCCACGTATGGTGCAACTAGCATCAAACCTTGCTCATCCCCCCGCACATAGACATTAGGGTCATTCTGGCAGTGCGTGAAGGTGAGCCCAGCCATGAAGCCATCCATCTCCTTGTACCACATCCTTGGGGCCTGTTTCAGCACGTAGAGTGCTTTGACCAGTTTACAAACCTTGCCCTTTGGATCTTTCACTCCCTCTGGCACATCCATCAGCACTTCTTTATCTAGCTTCCTGTAGAGGAAAGCTGTTTTGATATCCATCTGGTGGACCTCCAGATGTTTTGCAGCAGCGATGCCCACCATGGATCTCATGGAGGCAACGGTGACGACTAGCGTGAAGGTCTCCGCGTACTCTGAGCTTGCACGCTGGAAACGCCATTCGCAACAACTCTTGCCTTGTACTTATCAATAGTACCATCCTGCTTGAACGTTTTACAGCATACCCACTTTGACCCCACCACGTGCGCGTTTGGGGGCCTGTCTACCATGACCCATGTTCCGTTCTCTTTAATATATGTGAGTTTGCTATCAACTGCCTCCTTCCACTTGGCCGCATCTGGCATGTTCATAGCCTCCGTTATGGTCACAGGCTCTCCCTGAGCCAAGAATGACCAGCTGAGTCCAATCCATTCCACACTCTCAACATCGTACTTGGGCGGAGATTTCTTCTGGCGCATACTATGTTGGAGTGTTACTAGTGGTCCTTCAAGGCTTAGTTACTTTTGTTCCTCTAGTGCTTCCTTTGATCTGTTGTTTGATGAAAAGCCACCGGCCTTAGAGTTTGACTGAGAGGCCTCGGAGGACTCAGACTCAGTGTTTAAGTCCGTTCTGTGTCAGCTTGCACAGCCACTCTCCCTGCAGCACCATCCTTCATTGGCACCATCCATTAGTTCTCAGGTGCCTGATCACCTTACTTGAGTAACACAACCCACTCTCCTGATCTGGGAGCATGGACAGGATCCAACGACTCCCCCTTACCAAGCATCCTTTCTTCAAACTCGACATCTTGGCTCCTAATGAGCTTTCCAACTGCTTGGTCCCACAACCTATACGCCTTGTGTGAAGTGTCATATCCGACCATTACATACTTGCGAGCATATGCATCCAGCATGCCACTTCCTTCTCCTGCTTGGACCTTTACCTAGGCAGTATAGCCAAAGACCCTCAAGTGTGAGGCATCTAGCTTCTTCCCTGACCAAGCCTACTATGGCATCCTGAGCTACTTCTCTTGCTGATTCTTACCACGCCTTCCAAGTGCAACAGCCGGAGTGAGATTCACAAGATAGCAAGTAGTTCTTGCAGCTTCAGCCTAGAAGCAAGGCTGGAGTTTTTCATTGAAGAGCATGCTTTGTGTCATGCGGAGGATAGCTTGGTTCATCCGCTTGGAAACACCATTACTTTGGGGGGTGTAAGGCGTGGTTGTCTGGTGGTTGATGCTGTGTTAGCTCAACCTGCCTTTGGACACCTCGTACTCACCATCATTGTTTGTGCACAGTGCCTTGACCGTCTTGCTTGTTTGCCGCTCTACCATGGCGACAAACTCTTGCAGCTTCTCCTTCACCCCTCCCTTTGTCTTGAGGAAGTAGATCCACATCTTGTGACTCTGATCATGAATGAAGGTCACAAGGTACTTGCTGCCACTGTTTGAGGGAGTACGCAATGGTGCGCACACATCATAGTGAATCATGTCCAACATTGTTGCGGCACGTTGCCTATTACGCTAAAAGGGCTTTCTCTTTGCCTTGCCTTGGAGGAATGGCCCACACAGCTTCTTGCACTTTCCCTCATCCTTGGCCTTGCATCCCTCCATCCCATGAACCACTCAATGCTGCTGCATAGCTTGCACTGTACTCTCAGCCACATGGCTAAACCACCTGTGCCACAGCTCAACATCTGTGTCTTTGGTAGAGTTGGCTGCCATGGAGAGAGCGTGTGGTGCAACATCAGGCTTTGGAGACTTGGGCCCTTCAACCACTACATATCCCTTGTTTGTACTTTCAAGGCGCTTGGTGTGTAGAACATAGAGCCCATCAACTCTTCGGACCTGTGCGACAAGACTATCCTTGGGATAGGAGATCTTGATGTCCTTGTTCTTGACAATCACGGCCTCCTCCTCTATGAAGATGACCGTCACGTCGTGGTCCATAATTTTAGACACCGACAGGAGGTTCGCCGCAAAAGACGGCATGTAGACGATGTTCTCCAACTTCAAGTCTTTCTCAGCACTGTTCTCGTTGATGCTGATTAACTAAACTCCCTCGCCTTGCGCATGGACAAGGCTGCCGTTAGCACACCTGAACCAACGTTCATTGTCCCCAATGAAGATGAACCCATCCTTCTCCCTTGAAGAGTGGTGGTTCCTGCCACAGTCAAGCCCGTAGGCTCCACGCTTGAGTAGTGCTGCTCCCTTGGTTGCCGGCACGCTCTCATCCATCATGTTTGTCAACTCCTTCTTACCCTTTCCTTTGCCCGCATTTCTACCACCATGATCTCCGTCTTGCTTCTTAGGAGTCCTACACTCCCGTGTCCAATGGCCAGGCTTGTCACAGTCATGACACTTCCCAGGATGCTTTGAACCCTTTCCACCGCCACCATTGCCTTTTCCTCCACCGCCACCGCTTCCACTTCCGCTCTAACTAGAAGAGGAGTTGTTGCCACGACCACCGTGGTGTGCAGCTTAGGCAGAAATGTTAGCCTCACTACCGCTACGATGCATGGATTCGTTGCGCACGTACTCAGACACTACCTCGTACGTCAAGTCCTACTCCTTCAAGCAGCCAAAGATGGTGATCAGAGGTCCCCAGCTTTCAGGTAGCACCATGGGGAGGATCATGGCTTGCATGTTGGTGTTATTTTCCCAGTTCATTTGGGTCACTTGCTGCAGTAGTCCTTGAAACTAGAATAGGAAGTCCGGAATCAACTCTCCCTCGCTCACCCTCGTCAAAATCAGCTTTTGAAGGATGGAGAGACAATTTGCAAGAGCCATTGATTGGTGTACGCGTACAAGCTTCTCATAAGCCTTTCATGCATGCGTCATACCTTGGACGTGGACATGCTCTGACTCATGCATTGATGTCACAAGAATCGCAAGCGCCATGTCATTTTTGACACTCCACGCTTCATATCCAGCATGTGTTTTTGGAGGTTCAACGTCTTCTCCAAGGAACATCTTCAAGTAGCCACGCACCCTCGTGAGAATCTCAAATTGCCCTGTCCACAAGGGAAAACCTATCCCTGTGAACTTTGACATCCCACAATTGACCTACTCAAGAGTGAGTTTCATGGGTGTCGTCATATTGCTCTGCTTCTTTGCTTCTCTACTTCGTTGAGGCCGCTGTAGGCTGATGTAGGCTGTTGTCTGCTACCGGTTTAGAAGGTCTAGATCCGTTGCTTACCCCTTAGTTGTTGATCACCTACAAACAGAGAAGAACACACGCTAACAAACCCAGGGTCATGCCTCCAAGGGTAGAGCTTATCCTAGTTAGGGTCCAAAGGTCGTACCTCCAAGGGCAATGCTTATCCTTGGCCCTTGTTTGCTGAGTGCCAGCACCCGCCGTTGGAGCTGATGGAGTACATGGAGCACATGGAGCTGATGGAGATGATGCGTGCTGTAAGACAGAGAGGGCAAGAGAGTAAACAGAAGCGTGCCTTACAACTAGTCAGTGTGGGTCCATAACCCTTTGTCAACCGGCTTGAGGCTACAGACTAGAAAACACGGCCAAAACAATGACACTTGCCGTCCGCTTCTACTATTGCAACTAGGAGGAGATATCACCTTCAGAATCATGGTTCCACGCTGGGCAGTTCATTGGAATCACTTCCTTGCATCGTGTCCTTAGCACCTGGTCACTTTTGTGAGAGGAGCTAGCTCATGGGACTTAGACCAATCAATGCTTCTCTAGTGTGTGCCTCTGGGGAAAAATTCTCTGAGGAGTCTCAAAGGTAAGAATTGTACTCAATGAAAGGAAACTGACAGGTTCTTGTATTCATAGAGCCAGCCTCTAGCCTAGGCGCACACAGGCTCCTTGAATGTGCCACTTTGAGAACAATCTAGATTACATCATCCCCCCTGCCTGCATGGCATGCTTGAATGCGGGAACCACACAGTCATGGAGCGTGTTTGTAGCATGCTCCAAGATGCGGAGCTCCGGCGAACATTTTGGGCAGAAGGGGTCAACACCGATGTGTACCTGAAAACCCAAAGCCCTATGCATGCCATGCCATTGATGATACCGGAGGAGGTGTGGACAAGACGCAAGCCAAGAGTGACGCTCCTGAAAGTCGTTGGATGTGACGCATTTGTGCACGTGCCTGCCGGCAACTGCAACAAGTTGGACACAAATTCGGTGAAGGCGGCCTTCCTCTGCTACGACACCGTGGGATACCACCTTTACAACCTCGCCGCATGCAAGATCATCCGCAGCTGTGAACTGGTCTTTCAAGAGGACGTGAACGGCTGGACTTCAAGACCTATGTCTGCAATCCCACTTGCTCCCGCACTTGTACCAGAAGTGGAAGAAGAACCGGTAGCAGAAGAGGACGGTGCGGAAGATGGCAGTGATAGCGGCAATGACAACGAGGTGGAGGGAGTTGAGAAAGAGAAGGAGCCAGTTGTCAGGATTTTGGACAGACTGATGGAGTCGAAAAGGATGATTGCAACCGAACTTTGAGAAGGATCGGTGAAGCTGCGGAGAGCTGACGGTTTGCTGACATCAGCCATGTGACAGAGAGATATCGACAGAGCACTGCTGGAGGGCACTTGGATACAAGACTTCTGAATGGAAAGGATCGTTCGCACGTTGTGGAGTTCATAAGAGGCGACAATGAGGTAGTTCAGACCTTGTTGTAGTTCACGGTAGCAGCTGTGAGTAGAGTCTTTGATGTAATTACTAAGACACGGCAAGCTGATTGAGATGATGCAAGCGAGGAGCTGATGTGAAACGAAAGCGACGAGCGGAGCGTTGATGATAAGTGGAGCGAGGCAAGGATGAAGATTGAATGATCAAGATTGAGGAAATGATGACTGATGGCAGCGACAAAAAGGGGCAGAGCCCGAGGAACCACAAGGGTTAGCTATTCAGTAAATGATACAGGTATTAGCACTGGGACTAGGTCTAGTGCGACTCGAGGCGTCTGAGTCTCTAATGTGTAAGATGCGATGTGTGTTGCCATAGTAGTGCATCTGCTATTGCTGCTGTTGCGGTTCATGGAGTCAGTTTTCAACTCCACGATACGGCGGCAGTGGTCTTGGTCATGTTGCACAGGGCTTTGCACGACCCTGTTGTCGTGCGGCTTGGACCGAGCCGCATCTGGTCCACTTGGTGGTCCGTCCGCCTGTCGGCCGGTAGTGCAATTCTGGTGTGCCGGTCGTTCATATTCGTGCACGGGAATCTCGTGGGGCGAGACCAACTGGTGACCAGTACGTGCAACAAGGCGGTGGTGCGCAAATAATTGCTCCGGAGAACCAGTTGGTTTTGTTTGGCCGCAGAGGTGATCCAATCCCGAGGGCTTGCCTTATTTTCTTGACAGGCTCTGTCTTGACTAGAGATGGAGTGGGAACTCCAAGACAAGGTTGGCACCGGTACCTGGGACATGAGATGCTCAGAGGGAGGCCAGGCTTGTGCATGGGAACACCGGGTGTTTGGGATGTCCGGGGTGCAAGTAGAGAGAGCAGTCATCATGGGCACATGGGTAATCCGGAGTCTGCTTTGTGAGAAGTGTCAAATATTCTGACATTAGTAACCAAACCTGATGAGGAGGAGCAGCAAAGAAACAAACAGCTGCTGCCATGAAGGTCTGCAAGCCTCAACGAAGGTGCAAAGGACAGTGGGGATCAGCTACGGCTATCCGAGAGGCTGGTAAAGCAGCAAACACACCAAGGATAGCAGCTCAACTTGTGCACCACTCCACCACCTACGGTGACCTTGAGCTCCTCTTCCTCACCGTCACCGATGACCCAGCCACATTTGCTGAAGCCATGCACAACGCTAAGGCGGCAGATTGGTGTGCCGCAGCAGACGAGGAGTATGGTGCCCTCATGAAGAACGGCACCTGGACTCTCGAGGAAGCTCCATGCCGCAGCTGGGAGATTGGGTGACGGTGGATCTTCAGGCGCAAACGTGACGTGTATGGTAATGTGCTCAGGTACAAAGCACGGCTGGGTATGTGCAGACTGAGGGTGTGAACTACAATGAGACATTTGCATCACTCGCAAAGTTCCCATCCATCCGAGTGATCCTTGCTATTGCTGTTGCTATGGGCTGGGAGGTGCACCAAATGGATGTAACGTGTGCACTTCTGACTAGTGACCTCAAGGAGGATGTGTACATGGGGCAATCGGAGGGATATCTGGTGGAAGGGAAGCAGGATTTGGTGTCAAAGCTTATGGAGGATCTCTATGACCTCAAGCAAGAACTGCGGGCATGGTACCACAAGATGGATGAGAAGTTGGCTGGCCTTAGCTTTGTGCGCAGTGAAGCTGACCATGCAGTCCATGGATGCGTGCAAGAGGCAAACCTGGTCATTATCTTGCTCTATGTTGATGATCTGCTCATTGCATCTGACTCCAAGTCTATTTTGGACGATGTAAAGGAGTCCCTTGCTGCTTTGATTAACATGAAAGACATGGGAGAGCTCAGTTACTACCTTGGCCTTCGAGTCAAGCGCGCAGACTTTGGAGTTGAAACAGAGCATGTACTTGAGCAACATCGTCAAGCGCTTCGACATGGCAAGAGCGCGCAAAGCTGCAACACCACAAGAAGTGGGTGCGAAGCTTAGCATGACGTAGACTCCACGCTGCATGCAAGAGAGTACCCGCATGGAAGCAGAGCCGTACCAAGCAGTAGTTGGGAGCCCCGTGTACGCAGCACTCGGCATGCGTCTCAACATCAGCCAAGCAGTGGGAGTGCTGAGCAGGTTTTGCATTAATCCGTGTGGGCCACAGTCGGAGGCGGCTAAGTGTGTGTTGCGCTCAACATCACCAGCAGCCTTTGCCTCACCTTTAATGACAACAACAGCCCCATCCTCATTGGCTACAGTGACGCAGATTGGGGAGGTGACCTGGACACAAGGAGGTCGACCAGTGGGTTCGTCTTTGTGCTCAGGGGAGGTGGAATCAGTTGGAGGAGCAAGAAACAAGTCTGTGTTGCCCTCTCCTCCACCGAAGCAGAGTACATTGCTCTAAGTAAACTAGCAAACAAAGCCGTTTGGCTATGTGAGCTGCTAGCAAGCCTTGGACAGTAGCGGACAACAGCCACCACCATCTACTGTGAAAACATGAGTGCCAGTGCTCTGACAAAGAACGCCGAGTTTCACACCCGCACCAAGCACATGGCCCCGCCGTACCAATTCATCCGTAAGCATGTGGCAAAGCTAGTGGTGCAGATCAAATTATGTCCAAAAAGCATGATATTGGAAGACTTCTTGACCAAGCCGCTGGCAGCGTACTGCTTTTAGCAGCTGAGGGGACTGTGCAGACTTGTGTGATTTTTACTCTCGCAACGTGGGAGAATGATGGATATGAGGGTGGAAGAAAGTGACAAGAATTGGTTGTTTTATCGAATTATCTGGCATGAAAGCTATAGAAAGGATATTGTACGGGTACCAACCGCAATCTACAAAACTCAATTCGGGGTCTGTTTGAGTGAGATATGGATTTCCAAAGTTTGGAGATCATGGGTCGGGTTCAAGTGACGACTTGAGCACTTTCCGCTCAAAAGGCGGCAGTATTATTGACCAGGATGGCTGAGAGAGGCCTCGAAGGAGAGAAGACAGCTAGAGGATATCCATGAGACTTCAAGGAAGGACCAATTCACAAATGTTGGCCGCGCAGGTCATGCGAGACATGATTCTCATGTGTGACAAGGTGATTGCCGCTCATCCCGCTAGGCTAGGAGAGTGTGCTAAAGGTTCAACTCTGATAGAGTGTATCTCAGTGTTCCCTTGGCCAAATGAGGCATATAAGGTCTTCTTAGAAAGCTGTGGTGATGTTGTTTCTCACTCAAGAGTTGACGCAAACATTTGCATTCCTTGCAAACCTACATTCACATCATTTTCTGTCTGTGCAACCTGCAACTCCTTCTCAAAAGCAATTGGTCTCACCTAGGCGGCTCTTGGTGAGCCTGATCACCTCCCTGAGGGTTGCCCCAGTTTCTATCATGTGGTGTGCGGCTCCCGAGTCTACTGCCCATGTCCCATCAGCCTCTCTCTCAGTGGCAGTCACCTTGTAGTGTGCGATCTATTCCTCAATGACTAGTGGAAATTCAGTACCCTAATCCTCTTTCACCCACCGCATGTTGTTGCTCTATCAGTGCTCCACCCATGCTCCCTCATCATCCAAATCATGTGCAGGCTCAGAAGCAGCCCCCACATCCCGCACACTCAATACAATCCCTTTACACTCATGATGAATAGAACTCCCCACCTCCCTGGTGGGCCACTTGGTCACGAAACTCTACCATCTTGGCGATGAGCCCATTGATGATGAGTTGCTGGTTGCGGGCTTGTCCAGCATCATCGACGACATGAGTAGGCATGTCTACTCCCACAGTGGCTTCACCGATTGGAACTCCGGCCGCTATAGTTGCTGTTGTGGCTGGTCCAACTCCCAACAAGTCCCATTCCGGTAGTGCTTCTCAGGCCATGGGAGCTGTCTCAGAAACATACATGCGGCCGCCTTGCTGCTGGGGAAGAGGTTGCTGCTACTACTACTGCCGCCACTACTGCTGCTGTTGCCGCCGCTGTTGCTTCTGCTGCCACCGCTGCTGCTGCTGCTGCTGCTACTCGTAGCGGTGCTGCTACTGCTGCTGCAACTGCTACTGTTGTTGCAGCTGGCGTCTCTCCCAACACTTTTGTGTAACACATGTATGCTCCAAGAGCCCTGGCTCAGGGGGTAGAGGACAATGCTTGTGGCGATGGCCTGTGTGCTGGCAGTTGAAGCAAGTTGCTTGTCTAGCTCCTCCGCCAGCACCAGCAGCACGTGCTCCACTACCTTGTCCGTTGCTGCTTTCGCCACCTTGAGGGTTTTTGGTACTTATCATCGGCATGGTGATGACTGCTGACGTACCAGTCTCTCCATCTCGTGTGTAGAAGGGGGAGTCCTTCTATATAGCAAGCAGTTGGGTAGAGGTCCAGTTAAGGACCTGATGAGAAAGACAAACTTCACACGCATGGTCGTGTATCTGATCAAGGAGCACCTTGAACCTGGGCCCTTGTGCTGCAATCATGTGTGTTGCAAATGCCTAGTCAGGCATGTGGAGGCGATACAGACGCTGCTCCTCATTCAGCAGCATCCCACGGTTCAAGTACGACTCCATTGTCTCTCCTCGTCACATGCAAATATCAAGTAGATCTCCATTCTTGCGTGACCCATTGGCTTGCGAGGAGACAGTGCAGCTGTTTTTTAGGTAGAGCCATGCCTCATGTGGCGCTGCAACCTTGAGTTGGCCTGGGTCGTCATCGTTGTCATTGTCCTCCTCGTTGCTATTGCTGTTGCTGCCTTCCACTCTCTCTTTGTCCTCCTCAGGGCCGGCAAATCGTTAAAGGGGAAGAATATGCTTGCGGGTAGCAATGCGCATGAGGAGGTGGATAGCGCGCGCCCCATCCTCTACTACATAGGGCTTCTTGGACATGGGATTGTAGAGGTGCTACACTTTGTGGTCCTTTTTCCACTCTTTGAAGAGTGCAGTCCACGCCTTGTAGGTGAGGTCCTCTATGAAGCAAGACTGCAGCTAAAGGGTTGTTGGATCCACTGTCGGGTGCATGCCCGGGAGGGTCCAAGACAGACATGATGGGGTTGCAGCAGAGGTGGAATTGGTGACGGAGACTAAGGGCTGAGCCTGGAGCTGCGCCGCTTGGTATAGGCAATTATTGAGTTAAAGGACAAGAGAATTGGCTGTGGTGGTGGTCAGGGCAGTTCCAGTGGCATTGGCAGTGGCAGTGGCTTGAGCAGCATCCATGACTGTAGCTGAGGCTGTGGCCATGGCAGTGGCCGTGGCAATGGCCATGACAGTGGCCGTGGCCTTGGCTATGGCAGTGGCCTTGGCAATGACAATGGCCTAGGCAGCAATAGTGGCAGTGGCCGTGGCATTTGGAGTGACCTGGGCAGAGGCCATGATAGTGGTTGTGGCAGTAGCCTGGGCAGTGGCCTGGGCAGTGGCCGTGGCAGTGGCAGTTGCCGAGACAGTGGCCGTAGCAGTGCTGAATGCTGCAGCTGCCCACAACCTAGCTCTAATACCATGTTGAAATGGGATCTGGAGGCACAGCACGCAAAGACCCAAGTGGCAAGAGCATAAGTATCAATGGTCATTAAGGTCAACATTTGTGTAAATAATGAGCCCATAAATGGGGTTTATCTACTCTAAACTCACTAGGCTAGCTCCCCTGGTATAGTTTGCCCACTCAGTCAAGGCTGGTCCAACCTGATCACATGGTCAAGCCTGGTCAAGTCTTTCAACCTGGTCAAGTCTGACCATCGGGGCAAGCCTTACAATCTGGAGAAGTCTGAACACCAAGTCAAGTCTGACCACGAAGTCAAGTCTGACCATGGGGTACAGGGCACCATCATCCCTCACAGACAAAACTATCCTGCAACATTGAGGCCTCCAAAGGGTTTGAACCCGGGTCTTCAGTGTCAACTATTGGTTACATTCACCGCTGGGGAATTTCCTTGTGCCAGCGGGAGCTCGGCCACAACCAAACTCAAACTTGAACCCTACATACATCTGCCTCGGCGCACAACCAGTTGCAGTTGGTGACTGTGACATTGCTCAGCAATGTCCCTGGTCCCGTCCTACCGCGCATATGCACACATGAGCAGATGGACATATCTCAAATATATACAGATGTATATGCATATATACATCTGCATATATATGTATAGGTACACGTATATGTATATGTATATGAACACATATATGTATATGTACATGTATATGTATACGTATACGTATATGTATATGTATGTGTATGTGTATAAATGTATATGTATATGTATATGTATATGTATATGTATATGTATATGTATATGTATATGTATATGTATATGTATATGTATATGTATATGTATATGTATATGTATATGTATATGTATATGTAT
>SZWC01023416.1:3694-31945 GCA_023375785.1 Penium margaritaceum | reverse complement strand
CACACACACACACACACACACACACACACACACACAGAGGGAGGGAGAGGGAGAGAGCGAGGGGGAGAGAGAGGAGAGGAGGGAGGGAGAGGGGGAGGGAGAGAACATGCTGTGACAAAACTGCACACGCACAAGCAGACGGAACAGCTCATTCTTTCTTCCAAACGGCAATCACAGCATCACACTTCCACGGTTGGTTCAGTCAAGCAAACCTTAGGCAACTAACCACTAAGCAGAGCATCACACTTCGCCTCCCTCCCTTCTTCCTTCCATGTCAATTCTGCAGAGTGATCTTTCTTTCGAAAGGTGGGACGCGCAACCACCCTCAAGAAGCTTCTTGCCTCACGACAATTTTCTCCACCTCGAAGCCCATTTCATGAAAAAAGGGTGTCAAAGAGGGCTTCAGTGTCTTTTCAGTCCAAGGCGATCTTTTCCACCGCAACGGAAAGACGTTGAAGTTTCTAGCACAGCTACAACTACAAGAAAGTCGTTACAGCTCCTCGCACGAGATTGAACGCAACTACACAGAAGCACACAAGAACTACCTACACACGCAAACACGCACGCACGCACGCACGCACGCACACACGCACGCACGCACACACGCACACGCACGCACGCACGCACGCACGCACACGCACGCAGGCACGCACGCACACGCATGCACATACGCTCACAAGCACGCACATCATGGAGCCGTCGACAAGGCCTGTGCTGTTGCCCAACCGCGCAGCACCACCACCACCACCACCACCACCACCACCACCACCACCACCTCCACTGCCAGAAGCAGCACTGCCACGCACGAGCTCCACAGCAGCAGGTGCCTCCAGCAGTCGCCGTGCACGGCTCATCTGCATTAGCCCTAGCTGTGCAGCCAGCAGCCTATCCACCTCATAACCTGCTGCTGCTGCTCCTGTTGATGCTGATGCTGCTGGTGCTGCTGCCCCTCTGCCTTCTGATTCTGCCCTGGTCCCTCCTCCTCCTGCGCATCCAACGGAACCTCCACAATCTCGCTGAACGACCACCGCACCCTCTCTCTCTCTCTGTCCCTGCGCTCGGTCGAGCCACTTGGACGCCTTCCTGCTCCGACGTCCCCTCCCCTTCCCTCCTCATGTGCTGCCACTGCTTCTGCCGGTTCTTGCGACTGCTGCTCCGCTTGGTCTGGCATGTCCTCCTCCACCTGCTCCTGCTCCTGCTGCTGCTGCTGCTGCTGCTGCTGCTCTTGTGAAGAGAAGAGTGATGCGGCAGCAACAGCTAGATCCGGCACCACATGGAGCTCTTCCAACTGTTCTTGATCCTCTACTGCCTCTCCCCCTCCCTCCATCTCCGCCGCCTCCTCCTCGTCGTCCTGCTGCAACGGCGGAGTGTACTCCTCGTCATGGGGCTCAAGGCGGCTGCCAGTCGACCTAGCAGGCGTGCTCCGAAGCGAGAACAGCGGCGAGTGCAGCGTCATGTGCAGCCCTGTCGGCGACGGCAGCGACACGGACGGGGACGGGGATGGGGACGGCATCAACAACAGCCCAACCGCCCCTCCTGTTGATGCTGCTGCCGTTGGCATCGACTGCTGGTGTGCCCGCAGAAACTGATGCGGCAGCTGCTGCTGCTGCTGCGGGTGGTGATGCTGCTGCTGCTGCTGTGGATGCTGCTGCTGGGGATCCAGAACCTGCATATCGCCCCCGGCGCCCTGGAAAGGGGAGAGGGGGCTAGGGGACAGCCGAGGGGGGCCGGCAGACATGGACCGCACCAACGGCGCAGAAGCAGACATGGCATCTCGAGCAGCGTACACGTCAGGCGTGCGCGTGCCTGTCACGGGATGCTGCAGCGACCCTCCGCCGCCGCCATCGCCACAGCCGATGCTCATTCCGCCGCCAATGCCAATCCCGCCGCCACCTGCGCCTCGCACTGCGCCGCGACCGCTGCGGCCTACACCGCCGGCGCTGCCGCCGCTGCCACTGCTGCCGCCCCCGGGGCCGCCGCTGCCCCCGCCTCTGCCGCTGCCAATGCTTCTGCTGCGAGTCACGGGGGAGTCGGCAACACCGGGCCCGGCTGTGCCTAGACTGAAGGACCGCACCACCAGCGAAGCGGCTGACGAGACAACGGCAGCGGCAGTAGCGGCGGGAGCAGGAGGAGCGTTAAAGAAAGCGGCCTGGCTGTCGAAGCTGCTGAAGGCGCTGATGCTGTCGATATCAATAGCAGAAGCAGGCGCCACCTGGCTGGCGTTTCGCGCAGGAGACGGGGTGCTGATGAAGCCGATGCCGCCGATGCCACTAACGCCACTCCTGGCGCTGGCAGGGGAGGCTCCAGGGCTGCTGCCGACGCTGCTGCCGCTCCGTACTCGGTGGCCCCCTCCTGGAGCCGCCCCGCTCCCGCTGCTGCTGCCGCTGCCGCTGCCGTTGTTGCTGGTGTTGCCGCCGCGGACGCGCCGAAGAAAGAGGCTGCCGGGATTCATGGCGGCTGCTCCGCACAGAATTCGGTCTCAGAAATTTCCGAGGAGATCTGTGAGCGCATTAAGCGGCAGGTTGGCTTCGGTGAGACCCCGTGCATAGGTTCCTCGCAGAGTTGTTGAGCCCCTTGGCGGTGCCAGGGCGGTCCGCAGCAGTGCATACAGTGCGATGCAGTGCAGCTTGAGGGCCTGTCAGGCGTGATGAGCCCGTTGCAGCGCGGCTAGGGTGCCACGGCAGGGGAGTGCGGTGTTGTGCGACAGAAGCGGTGGATATCCCCTCTTGAAAGTTCAACAGGGGAGACTTCCAAGAGGGCCGCCCTCTTGGGCACTGGGCTAGCCGCCCTTGCTCCGTCCACCGCCGGAACCAGTTTCAGTGAGAAGACTTCTTGGTAACTAGGGCACGACGCAGAGAGCAGGCAAGAAACTTGGCATGGACGCTGCGATGCAGCGGTGCTCGTGTGGCGACTGCACTCGAAACCACTTCACAACGGTAGCAGCAGCCCGCACCAGCAGCACAAACGCGGCAAACACAGCGTTGGACTTGACCACTGGGAGGGAATGAGGACGGGAAAGGTAGGTGCTCGCCTGCTCTCCCCTTCGCAAGTTTTTCGCTCACTTTTTTTTGTTTTTTTGGTCGACGTGTGAACCACGGCGTTGGCATTGGCGTTGGTGGGAGAGCGCTCTTCCGGGCATGCATCGGTGACGAAGCGACGAGGGGGAAAGAAACGCTTTTTTTCTTCGCAGGCGACCGACGGAGCGGAGAGCAGAGGACGCCGGAGGAGCGCAGGTGGCACGAGGGCAAGGACTGACGGGGCAGCGGCGGCGATGGCCGCTCGAGGTTTGTGCTTTCAATTCAAAGCAATCTAGTTTTTGAGCCTGTTGATTTGCCTCCGTTGACTGAACGGATGTGCGGTGGTTGGGCAATTATGACCTATTTTGTTTCAGCTGGAATTTGGCCGTCCTTGTGGTGCCGAGACCGACGGCGCAGATACGCTGCATGGCAGCGGCCTTGTGAGAGTGAGAGCCCGCCTCGTTGGCGTACCTCCACGGTGGCATGGCATGTCCCATGAAGCCGTGCCGATGTCATGTCCCTCGCTTTGCTTGAAGTGCCTCAATTTTGACGAGCAGAATTTTCTATCGTCGTTTTCTGACGATTCACAGCTGTTTTCGTTACTATCACGATGGATGAACGCCGTGGACGTAACGAAATTTCCCCCAGTAGATAGTTTTGACGATATTTTCATGCTACAGATTGAGGCCACTGAACGCAATCTGAAGGGGGTGGTCGTCGGCCTAGGATGTACCCGGCCATCATAACGAGTCCGAAACGGGCCTCCTCTTTCGAAGACATGCTTTTCAAGGAGCTGAAAACGAAGCAGCACGTTTTTTGTATGCCCATGGTCCCAACGGGGTTTGAACCACCAATCTGGTTCAACCCCGACTCTATCCCGAAATGCCATGAACCAATAGTCAGGCAGGGGGGATACCACAGAACCAAAATCACCTGGGGGCTGCACCTGGATCGAATAAAAAATATTTAATGTATAGAATACATATTTTGGGATGTTTTTACCAAAGGGAGAAGGCAAAACACAGTTGTAGGGGGTATTAAAGTCTGTTTTTGGCCTTATTTTAACAGGATTCAATAAGGGCGGAAGGATTTTAGCCATTTTTGTGTTTATGGTTACGTTAAAATGTTTCAAATAGCCTATAATTCAAGGAGGCGTGTTGTTGAGCTCAATATTCTTGTTCAATTAGTTCAAAGATACTTTGATTCATTCATGACCAAGCTTGGTATGTGAGAGGCCAAAACGGGTGTAAGAGGAGGTATGTTGCATCCAAGGGTCGGCTAGGGAAGAAATGTCGATAAATTTGTGCTAGGAAAAATGTGAGACTGTCGAGCCCACTTTGTGGAAGGAAGCAGATCCCAATGGTCTTGTCGCAGACACGGTACGCACATCTGCCTTTCTGCATGGAAATTTCTTCATCTACCTTCCTTCATTGGCCTGTCTTCATCGACATTTTTTCGTGTCCCAGATGCATGCGTAGGCTTGAGTACATGTTGAAGAAAGGATTGTGGGTAGGAACGACTAGTGACAGAAGTAGCGTGAGGGGGAGAGGAGGCAAGAGACGACATGGATTCTCACACTTTAGGCGGAGAGGAATAACAAGTGGTGGTGATTTGTGGAACATGAGCTCAATGAGGCAAGTGTAAGAAAATCATCATGCACAAGGTTGAGCCTACCCCAAAGTCGAGCTAGACCTCTCAGATTCAGTTAAGAACGGGTGTTGTAAAAAACATCGCGGTAGGATGAGCGCAAGAGGTTCGACAACGGTAGGTAGCCAAACACAACCAATAAGCACACATACATGAAACGTTATTGTCTATCACACGAAAGTACATGTGGGCATGCATTTAATAGTTGTGAGCATTTAACCAATAAGACCCATGTCAATAGCAAAGAGCTCCTAGCTGGTCCATTGGCACAAGCCTCAAGCCGCACGAATGGAAGAAGCAATGCCTCTCAAACAAAGAGACAACATGGTATGCTTGAGTATGTTGTTTCTTCCAGGCACCATCCATTTTGTGTTGCAATCATCTTAAATCACTCTCGTGTAGGAGTACGTGTGTAGCGAGGCCAGTGGACAGTGGTCGTTGTGGAAGAATGTTAGACTTTAGACACCAATACCTAGAGGAAGTGAGGTGAGGGAATTTGTAAGCCAAGACGTGAAGTTGAGATTGGAAGTTGACGAAGGAGTGATTATCTTTCATAGTGGCTGTGGTTACTGGCTTACTATACTAGCACCTGAAAAGATATTTTAGTATCTCGAGGTTGATTATTTTGTATCTGTGTATAATTAACCGGGTTCAATTTGTATTTGTGTCAAACTAGGCAATCACCAGAAGTTGTCTCGCGTCATTCTTGTCACTCGGTCGTGTTCGAACAGGAGCGAACAAAAGTGGTTCGGTGGGCCAAATCTCCCATGCGCAAGGGTAGTGCCAAACGCCGAAGACTAAAATGCAAAGACAAATATTTGAATGGTGGACATTATTTGCTCTCCGGGACCTGAACCTCCACGTTAGGTGGTGATTTTGTATTTGTGTCAATTTATAACCCGGCAGTTTGTATTTGTACCAAATACCCAGGGCTCAAACTTTATGTATATGAAAACTAAAATTCAAAGGCCCGAACTTTTCACGTGCTAGTACGGTATGTTGTGCCATATGTAGGCAAGCCAATGGGCAAGGAAAGAGTATGAGAGGTGAGGATCCAAAAGACTTGAGAGGGGGATGTTGAGTTTTTCAGGGGAAGCGACACTATAGGGTTTAAGTGACCATTCAGATCCTAAATGGTAAGTATTGGGCGAATACTACAGAGCACGGAAGGGAGGAACCCACATGGAAAATGTGTACTGAGGATAGGGGGAGGGATTTGATGACACATGATACTATGGATTGTCTAGCTCGAGAGGGGGAAGAAGGTGGTTGCAAGAAAAGGCCGCATATCATGATGTATTGAGTGAGGAGCCACCGGTCTAAGGCAGAGATGACAAAGGGGAGGAGTCAGGTATGCATATGAAACACTAGTATCCATGCATGAATATATCCATGAACAGAAGTACCCATGCACCATTTCCTTGAATAGACGATGGGAAGAGAGCATGTCAAGGTTTAAGGAAATAATTTGTTTGAACATGGATAACCATCGAGGGTGTGTTAGTTGGAGCGGCAAAATGCTAGATTTTGGCTTCAACATGGTGTAATCTGTTTTGGATTCAGAAGATTTAGGGACTGTCCCTTGATCCATTGTGAATATTCATAATCGGAATCTTCCACTGTACATGCAAGTTTATTACTAGTCTCCAGTCTTAGTGGTCATCTTCACATCATAGACATGGACATGCTCTCTTCCCATGGACATAAGGTGTAGAATGCTCTGACATTGTAGTTCTGATCTCAGCCAGCTTGCTGAGCTTGGTTTCCACGGATGGACGACTCAATAGCAGCCTCAAACAAGGCATGTTGGACGGTACAAATCTTACCAGATTTTTACCGGATAATGTACTTGTAGCACAACCTTGTCCAACAATGAATACATCATCTACTCAACCAATGATGGGTTTGCTATAATGCACCAACAGATAGGACCGCTGGGACCGCTATATAGAAAGCAACATTTGGGATTTCTAGGACCACAATTTATGTGGCAAAGTAAGCCAGCCAGAGCAGGCGTACAAAAGGAAGCATCAGCTATGACTCCAATAATCTCCCGGCTGAAATATCCGGCCCCTTCAACTCCGTTATATCAGCATCAACCACTCTACAGGTATGCGAGCCTCTTTGTCTCTGTACCAGACTCACATCCCAATGCTACTGGAGTTCACTGCCGATCCCTCTGAGGACCCACTAACTCTGGCAGAGTTCTGCTAGCATATTTACGAGATCACGTGGCATCTTGAAAGCCTGTTAACTTGCAAGATGGTGGACATGCCAAAACTCTTGCTGCAAGGCTGGAAACTTTGCAAGAGGTTGAGCCTAGTTTTGGCCAGGCTCTGTGAGGGAACTCTCATTGAGCTGTATATGGGCTGTTTCTGATCTTATACATGTGATTGTTGTACTTCGTATTCTTGTAGTATTGTAAAAGCTTCCGCATTTTGTTCTCAGTGTTTTGTACAAGTATTTCTTGGCACACCAGGGTCCTGGCTTGACAGCTTGCCTTGCTCGGCTGTCGCTATGGTCGTGCAAAAATCTAACGGGGTGTACGGATGGGGAATGCGTGTGACTAATTTGATGTGTGAGCAGTGAGAAGTAGAGAAAGCCACGTAACCCGACCACCATTGGTCTTGGAGGTCACTACGGCCGTGGGGCAATAAATGCAAAGGCCATTAACAGTGGGATCACGGATAGTGTTGGAGGAGAGGAATTCAAGAAGTATTTTGTAAATTTGTTGAAGAGCTGAGAGGACAGGTGGTTAGATGTACAAACAATTGAAAAATTTAGTAAAACTTTACAAGTTGATCATAACAACTTTAGTTAGTCTAACTTACGGAGGCCTGGGATCTTGCCAAAAGGGTGACAGCGGCATGTTACTACATGATGATGGGCTTCCAAGTGTGTGCAGGGACTGAAGATGTTACTAAGAATGCGGACTGGTTCTGTGACAATTATGTAAGGAGAGGAAGTCATCTGATAAGTGTGGGTAGGAATTTGTATGATGTGTGTCTTCTTGTTAGCTGTGTGGAGTTTGGTACAATGAGGTGTAGGTTTATGCATTTGGACAGATATATATTCCTCCCAAGGTGAAGTGAGGATAAGAGTGACATCATCCTTGTAGCTGACCAGAGTTGTAGAACGAAGGAGAATGGGATGTTCTCAATGTGATTTTGAGTTGTACTTACTTGGGATTTCAAGGCACAATAAAACAGAATGGAGGAGGGTAGGACAACCCTTGAAACTCACATAGTGAAGTGAGACAGGAACCAGCAATTTTCCATTCATGAGCAAAAGTATAGATGAAATTAGATGAAGAAGTTGGATCCAGTGAATGAATGAGGGAGGAAGTTCAGAACGGATAAGAGCCTGAAAGAGATATTGCCAATTGAGGGAGTCATAGGCTTATTCAAGGGGGGTATACAGAAATTGTAGAGCGTTTTTGTACCATCTTCATTATATTTTATGTTGTGGAGTTAAATAACCAAATGAAGGATGCACCTACCACTGAAAAAAAACTATTTTTTCTTCATGAATGATGAAAGGCAAGGCCTTAGCAAGGTGGGGGGCGACAAGCTTGGCGAGGATCTTACACTCAACCAAACGAGGTAGATAGGCCAAGAGTTGCTAATTTCACGAGGGAATCCTTCTTCATAAAAAAGGGTGGTAATAGAGGATAAACTTTACGTGGAGGACATTTGGTTGGGAAGGAGGCATATACGGAAATGAAGGAGTTCAAAATGGACCTTGGGAGTCGTTTATCTTAATACATAGACTTCTCAGAATGCGGGCTGGGGAATTGGTTGTGCTAGGGCATAGATGGTCATAATATCCAGGAACATGTTATTCTGGAGGACTAAGAAGGAGAGGACTTGGACGGGGAGGAGCTCAATAACATCAGAGACCGATGTATACTGTGCATGGAGTGTTAAAGAAGGTATGGATATGGGACGTATGATTGTCAAGCTGAGAGTGTAAGACAGATGTCAGCTAAGATTCCATTAGGATTAAGATATTGGCCTGGCGTTCATGTGCAAAATCATAGGTAAGTTATAGTTTGCGTTCAAACCTCTCCATAGCCTCTAAATATGGAGGCAATGGAGACGCTAAGGACAGTAACGTGTGGAATCAGACAAGAGCTCCTCGAAAAATGTGCAAGAAGAGAAACAAGAGGAGGTAAGAAAAGAGCAAAAAAGACAACCAGTTCAATTGGGGGCACGTACCCACTACTACAGGACATGGGATGCCAACGGATGGTTGGAGGAATGCCCGCAGCCAAGAATATCCCGACATTGTCTTCGGGTCCATGGACGGACAATCAAGCTCGAAGGGGTCACCTGTCCCTTCATGCAGGCCATTAGATCCTAGAACAAGAAAAAGGTCGGGAGGTGGAGGGCCTCATGGGGCTTGGAGAGAGCTAGGCACTTGTAGAATTCAAAGTGTTTGATTTTGTGTGTGCATAACAAGGACTACGAAGTTGTTCTTGGTGAAAGGGGTGAGTGTACAGCCCACCCATGCACACCAAAAAAACTGTGTTGCAATGGGAGAGATACTGGCAGAGAAGGTGATGCGAGATGGGGAAAACCAGAGACTGGCAGGCTGGAGATTCACAAAGAGAGGAGAGATATGGTAGGAGACTTACTAACCACTCTCTTCATGAAAAGAAGACTTTTGTTGAAAAAGTGGACAAGAAGGTTGTTTTCGACTATCAACAACATATGGTTTACCGCTATGTCATTTAAGCCCAATCACATCAATTCCACACACTCCCTAATATGTGTAGAAGAAATGAACACATGGTGAGGATCCATCTAGAAAAAAAGTTTTAAACAACAACATTGTGTAGCGGGAAGGCCGGTTCGGCCCTCCCTCCTCGCTGAAGCGAGGGGTGGTTGCGCACCACCCCTCGTGTCAGCGAGGGCTGGCCAAGAGCCAGTACTTTGCTGGCCGCTGGCCTGCTCGCTTGCGGCCGGCGGCCGGTCACTTGGCCAGCTGGCGGCCGTGCAGCTGGCTGGCTGCCGGCCAAGTGCCTGGCCGGCCACCAGACGGCCAGCCGCAAGCCACTGATCGCGGCCTCAGTCCGATCGGTGGCTGAGGGGCCGCGAGGGCCTCGAGGGCGAGGCCTTGTGGCCTCGTGCCCTCGCCCCTGCTTGCCCTCCTTGCAAGGGAGCAAGGGAGGACGAGGGAGGGGGACGAGGGACGAGAGACAAGAGTTGTAAGGTGGTCCTCGCACAAAATTGCCAGAGTGCCTCGTACGTGACAATTTCGTGCTAGGACGTCCAAACATAAATCGAAGTTCGTTTGTGACAAAATTTGAAATAACGGAGATGGAGTCGGTAGTAGGACTCGGAGATGTCCTCATGTAGAACGATCATCTAGTTGCATATGAGAGCCAGAGGCTCATCCCCGTTGAAATGCGATACATGACTGAGAATCAAGAACTCCTTGCGGCGGTACACGCATTCAAGATGTGACGTTGCTACCTGGAGGGTGTCGAAGGGGATGTGACGGTCGTGATTGACCATAACCCACTGGTGTTTTTCCAAACACAACCAAACTTGTCAAGACGACAGGAGCGTTGGAGCGAATACATGAGCTGATTGTTGTTCACATGGGAGTATTGGCCAGGACGCATCCATGTGGCCGATCCACTAAGCTGACAGTCAGTGGAAATAAAAGTAACCACCGAGGTTGGTGGGTGTTTTATGGCCATTACGATAGCAATCGTGCAAACACCAGAGCCCCCTACACCTCTGCGGCAACCACCTCGAGAGATTATCCACTACAACAGCTTTTTGAACAGAATCCGGATGGGATACTGTGTGGATTCTTGGTTTCAAGACTCTCAAAATCTAGACAAGTACGGATTGGTGGAAAGCGCAGGAACATTCAGGCATGGGAACAAGTTGTTGTGCCAGACTCAGGAGACCTTCGAGCGAAGGTTATCTCCCAGTTCCACGACCCGCCGGTCGCAGGTCATGTGGGACTTCAAAAGACCGGACAGGCACTCTCGGACCACTATTGGTGACCATGATGGAGTGTCGATGTCCATAAGCATTGCATGACATGCGACCCATATCTTCAGAAAAAGGCTAGTAACAAGAAGCCTGTTGGACTCCTCCAACAACTTCCTATTCCTTGGAATCCATGGGAGTGCGTCAGCATGGACTTCATTACTGGTCTTCCAGACACATTCTGTGGCCACGATGCAATACTAGTGATTGTGCATCTTCTGACGAAGATGACAGAATTCATTCCTACAACCACTGATGTGAACGTAGAGGAGACCACTCGTCTCTTCTTTGAAGGTGTCGTAAAGTAGCACGGCTTGCCATTGCACATTATCTTCGATCGAGATAAAAAATTGGCTTGTAAGTTTTGGCAAATGATACAAGAGTACTTCGGCAGCGAGTCGCAAATGTCGACAGCGTTTCACCCTCAAACTCACGGACAAACAGAGTGCATGAACCGTACTTTGAAACAATACTTTGTATGTATGTGGATCCTGCCATGAATGAGTGGGACAAATTCATAGCACCGGCAGAGTTTGCGGTGAATAACTTGGTGAACGATTCTACACAGTTCACACCATTTGTGTTGAACAGTGGTCGGCATCCAGTGTTGCCCTCATCACTGGCAAAGAGTGGGAGTACAGGAGGACAGGTTCCTTTTGCTCAAGCCTTTGCCGAGCGTATAGACTCCTTGTTACAAAAGGCAAAGGGTCACCTTCAAGCTGCTCAACAATTAAAAAAGGCATATGCCGACAAAAGTCGCCGTGAGGTCTCGTTTGTCATCGGTGACAAAGTGTTGCATAACACTAAGAATCTTCGGCTGAAGTTGCCAGGGGCACGAAAACTTCTACCAAAGTGGATTGGGTCGTTTTCCATCATTGCACGCATCGGGCCAGTGGCATACCGATTGCTGCTTTCACCAAGTATGAAGATATATGACGTGTTTCATATGATCCTTTTGGCTCCATACAAGGCGGAGGGAACCGCTCAGCCACCACTGACAGTCCTTGCCGTCGACGGCCGACACGAGGCTCTTTGTCTACTCTAGCACCAAGAGCGTACACTCCAATCGCAGGTTCTTAGGGAATCCCTTGTTCATGGGGACGGGTGTGGACCTGAACCCAACTCATGGGAGCCCGAATCTCGGTTGCCCATAGGGGTGGTCAACGAGTATTGGAGCAAGCTGGCAGCTTGCACAGACCGACAGGTGTCAGGGGGCACCACCTTACATGCGGAGAAAGTGAACAACATCCCTACAGGGCGGCATTCATGGAATGCAACCATAGGAGGTTGGGGACGCCCAACATGGTTGTTGCGCGGACGCTCCAGCCTAAAGGGGGGAGGCCGCTAGCCGTGCAGACCGACAAGCTGCAGCTTAGGTCCAAGTGCCATGCACGGGAAATGGGCCTCCAGAGAATCGAAATATTCGAGTTTCCTTGCTCTTGGTCGTTGATGATGATTGCCCCTGAGTCCTGCAAAGGGGCTAATCCCCTGACGGGGACTGAGAATGTCATTCTGCGAACTTTGACGACGACTTCAGAGCAGGAGCTGGAGGTTCCGGCCCGTTACACATTGTTTCCATGGAATTTCTTAGTAATCCCCATTTCAAAAACTGTTGTGTCTACATGGAATGAGGAAATTTCATTGAAATCACTTCAATTCTTGATGCCCCCCAAAGAAATAACTTAATTGTAGTCTCATTTAATTGTATATAATTAGTTGATGTTTTTAATTCTTGTGACATACATCATTCACAGACACCATTTCTGACATGTTTGCGTAATTGGAGCAAACCTGTTTCAAAACCAAGTCTCATCATCCCATAGTACATGATATTTACAGCTATTTCGATTAGAAATTTACTCGATGGGAAGATCTAATGCTGAAACAGTGGCACCTTGACTCTCCCTTGTACGACGAGTCTGATGTCACTTGAGCAATTGTAAAAGAAGCAGATTGTCCCAACATGTGTTTAACACCATGTTTTCTTTTTGTTCTCATATACGGACATCGTTTGATAACGATATTTTCAGTTTCAAAGGATGTAAAATGAATCATATAAATCCACAAAGGCAGTTGATAGATTCTATCAATGATGCCGACCGCATTGAACCTCTATGTCCCAACTAACAATGTTTATCACCTTTGCTTCCTTAAGATTACGGGCTTCGATACATTTCCCAGATATACATTTTTTGTTACCAGGATCAGTTACCACCACCGAATCCTCACCTCCCAAATGTATGTTCAACGTGGTCTCTGGGGATGCATTGGACAGTTTTCCGAAGGAGGGTCAAACCAAGAAACGAGTGTCTCCAATGATGTTGTGGTCACGTGGGATACACTCCCCATTTCAAATCCCCTATGAGATCTAATGATTCTCTTTGTGGAGGGGAGGGATGTGGACGAGAAATTGGGGTCTTGTTATGAATTGAGCAAAGGACTGGTGAACAAATATACCTACGCTTAGGCCCTCGCTTTGCTAGTTGTACAAAGACTGTTAATGCATTTAAATGGATGTTTTCCATGGAATTTCTGATGCTTTTGTAAAGGAATACAATTGCGTATTGCTTTAATTGTCTATCAGCCACATCTACCAATACACCCTCCCAATACACCATTGATTTTTTTGGGAATTGGGGGTCGACGCTTGACCCGCCTCATACTTCCTAGTGCTAATGATTGTGCGGAACCTGAAACTCTATGTCATAGTTTGTGTCATATTTACCTTCAATTTCTCTGTAAAAAAATCAATTGTTTATTGCTTCCTTTTTCTGTTGGCTCTATCTACTGGTACACCTTCCTGATAAACTTTAATGCTTCTGAGGAGGAGGGATCGATGCTAGAAACCTCCCTCCCAGATGTTGAGTGTGTATTGCGGGTGTGTATTGAGTAGTGTTGTATGTGGAAGGGGGTCAAAGTAAAACACGAATGTATTCACATACTTGTAAACTACTTGATTTCACACCCCTAATATACTTGGTGTTTTTTTGGGGGAGGAGGGGAGAGGGACGTTGACCTATTGGGATCCCTTCTTACTGTTGTATAGGAACAGACTTGAAGAATTTTACAAAACTGTCGATTGATCTTGATGGTTATCTCATGTAGGTACTATAATTTACTAGAAAATACACGTATGCATTGTTTCTTTCATCTATTAGCTAAACCTACAGATACACTTTCCCGATACACTTCCATGTTTGATGGGGAGGACTGTCAATCCCCAAATCCCTTTTCCCAAGGGGTTGAGTGTATGACTGGTTTGCAATAGTTGTTGTATCTGGTAGAGGGTGAAACAAGAGCACAAGTGTATTCATACACTTGTGGACATTTTCTGGCGTACGTATGATACACTTCCCGGTTCACACTCTCAATACAGTTGAAGTGTTCGTTGGGGGAGGGAGGGGGGAGGGGTGTTGCGTAGATGGATGATCAGGGCCCCTTTAGGTTGCGGGAAAGAATACGACATAATACTTTGCCCACAAATATATTGTCACAATTGAATGTATAGATGTTTAGTAGATTGTCTTCAATAGATGGGACTCATTCAAAGTGAATGCCATTTTTATAGAATACACTCAAATTATTTTCCGGTTGTATGTCGTGCTCTCACACAGATATAGATTTCAAATACAATTATATATTATGTGGGAAGTGTGACGTCTCGTATTCGAGAGTTTTTTTGTGAGAAGGTTTTGAATTTCATAGTAGGGTCATTGTAATACACGAATGCGAAAATAAATTTGTGTACATTTTTGTCCATGTCTACGATACACTCCATGCAACACTCCCCCAATACACTCAAGATGTTTTTGGGGAGAGGGGAGAAGGGATTGATTAAACATAGGACAATACATTACCGAACATGTTCTTGGATCTTCGCATCACACTCCCCAATACACCCCCTTTACCAGTTTGTGGTGTTTTGGGGGGCTGGGGGGGGGGGGAGGGGACCGACATCAATCTCAAAAGGATCTTGTGAACTACTCGCTCATCTCCTCCAAAACATTGAAACAAATCATTAGATGGCTTCTGTCCTTCTGGATAAGTAGTCGTCAGGCAACCAACATGTTTAAGTCAAAACTAACCTAATGAACTTCTACATATAAAAACAGTCACGGTCACAAGTGCTACATAGTTTTAACAAATGTACATGAAATTACTGACAAAATGTGTGCAAAGTTCAATGATTTTCTTCCACACAGCTGCCTGTGACCTCACCTCAATTTCCTCCTCTCTAAAGTGGAAAGGGAGTACAACAGGGGACCTGTAATGTGACATTAGGACCAGTGGGCGGATGGGTGACAAGTTTGCGGTGATTTGAAGCTCCACTGTGCCTCATAGGCTCTGCATCTTCAGCAGAGCCTAAGAGGCAACAAATAAAACTACTCAATGTAGCAGCCAGAGCCTTGTGTGAGTCCTTTTTGTCGAGAAATCTTAGCAAGCAGAGTCAAAATTGTGTGGAAATTATGGTACTTTTCTTGAGGGAGGGGGGGGGGGGCTGGATCGTGACAGAGGAGAGCTGCTGTCGAGTTATGGTCTGGCCAATCATCAGACAAGACACTGCCATGGTAGGGTTTGTTACCAACACGTCAAATGAGGATGAGGTTGTTCAGGCCTGGCATGGAGAGGGAAAAAGAAGAGGGATGAATAGTATGAGGTCTCTGGATTGAAGAAAGGGAGGGAGAGAGAGTTAGTGGGTGTGCTGGTTGGAGGAAGTGTATGGATAGAGAAATACCAGAGGGAACGAAGGAGGAAAGGAAGACTGGGGGAGTGTACTGGTTACATGATGGAGCAGGCCATAAGGGGGGAGGAGGGGAATGGGGGAAAAAGAGGCATAATGAATCCTTGAAGAGTGTAGAAATTAGTACTAGAGAGAGATGAGGATGAGGAATGTATCTGTAGAGGAGGGGGATGGATAGTGGGCAAGCGCTACTTGGGGAGGGAGGAGAGTGCAGCGAGAAAAGAATGTGTATGGAGTAGAACGAGGGAGGGGGAATGTTACATATTGTCTTGTGCCATGTCATGGAGTCGTTGTTCTTGGGCAGATGGTTCTGGATCATTGAAAAGTGCATGCTTGCATCCATGGATGGATTTTTCAGAAACTAGAGAATTTGCTGGACAAGTTGCAAGTTCAATCACAGTAATTGGTTGAGAATCAAGGAATTTATGGTCCGTCAAATTTGGGTAGAGGTGTTGGCCATCCGGGTTTAGACAAGAGACTTGGTACTGAAGAAATGACCCGTTGGTGACCATTTCAACTCGCACCACGCAGACCATGGCCGAGGGGTTCCTTGGGCTATTTTGGCAGAAATATCCCATGGTTCATTGGAGCCATGTGTACTTTGGAATGATCACTTGGTGCGTTATTAAGGTCCAGGGCACTTCGGACGCCCGTCACTCCCACTGGTGCTGTGTAAACCGGGCACTGTGTGCTAGCCTCAACCGGATGGTGTAGGCACTAACCGGCGGCAATGGCGACCAAGGAGAAGCGGGTGCACACCTTCCCGAGTTTATAGAAGTGTGGGATTGTCTTGGGGTAGTACGGGAACACATGTGGGACAATGGGAGTAAACTGCATTTGTTATTTAAGTGTCAACATACAAGGCTATATGCACATGGTGACACACCCTAGGCGACCCGAGGTCTCTGAGCCGTGCGTGGCTCCGTACGGGCTAGGGAATTATATCCACATAGTCATATAGCTCACCTTCTCAGATTTCTAATACACCAAAAATTGCGTCATTCCATGGTGGAACGGCCAAGATATGGTCGTTTCCATGAACCACGGTAATCTATAGCTGGCAGCACAACTAGCTTAGGTGACGGCCGCCCGAAGTTCCCTTTCTGGCAATAACACATCGGACCACCATTCCGAAGTGCCCTTGGCCCTCAATTATCCTTGATTCATTGACCAAGTGGGCCCCATGGTACGCTTCGGCTTCATTGGATCTTCCGAGGTTCGAGCCTCGTTCCCTTGGGATAAATTTCCATCACCTGTTCTCCCCTCGGCCAGTCCGACCTTTGGCCGGGCGTAACTTCCTTAATTCGTGATGGATCAACCCTGTTCTTGGATCACTATCACACGGTCTTTCCTGTAGATTCCAAATCTACAGTCAGATTTCACATCGGAAGAAGTATCAAGCCATCATCAGTGCCATTGGAAGTGTCCGGCTTACATTCTGGGACAGGAACAGAGACACAATGATACACTTCAAATTGGGTAATGGGTGTTGACATGGTGTGCTCCTTGCCATGAGTGCCGTTGACTGTGTTCCCTGGTTAGACCACTAGGGAGTGGTCTAACACCTGATCTGACTTTATATTTGGATGCCTTGAATTTTTTCATGCAAGATCGAGCTTTGAATCGCTCGATTTGAGTGAGTATTCAGAAAGTTAGCCTGGCCCGAAGTTCGGGTATTGGGCGGATGGAATCTGGTACCCGTCATGGGTGGCGGGATAATCCACCGCCAGTGATCAGAGTTGAACTCCAGCAGGCTCCAAATGCACCAGGGCCATAAAGGAAGCAACCAGAGAGTTCTCGTTGACCAGGGTGAGCTTCTCCTTGACTTCTGGGCGAAGGAAGGCGCTCCGACGAGTCATCGTCGAAGCGCCTCCCGTTGCCTAGCGTGCATGGCAAGGTGGGCGGCTCCACCAAGGGTTACTTCGATGGCCGTAGCAGGGGCTCTACTGCTCCGATTTGGGCGTGCTTGGATACGTTGGAAAGCTTAGATCACAGGCTATAAGGATCTGATGTAATATCACTGTGAAAAGTAGCAAAAACGTGTTTTGATTCAGTTCTACTGAATGCAACGTATTCTGCTCACTCACATCCGTGATCCTTGTGCTCCACACTCTTCACCAAAGGTGTCCATTGGCTGCTCCAAACACTGGTAGCGTGTATCAACAAGAGCTAGGCATCCTTGAGGATGCCTCCACACCCACTATATCCAAGAAAGGGTTATGGGCCCACGTGCTTAGAAGGACCCTAGCTCTACAACGTTCACGCTACCGCCGCGCGCCATGGCACCGACCGAGCAAGAGAGCATCGGCGTCTCCAAGTTCGACGGGCTTTGCTTCCACCTGTGGAGGTGGGATTTTGAGGTCTTCCTCGATGACAAGGGCCTGTTTGAGCTTTTCAAGGGTGAAGAAATGGCCCCTCCGGATACCGCGATGCCGGAGGAAGTGGAAGCGTTCAAGAAGCGCAACAAGAAGGCGCTTGCTTTGTTGGTGTATGTGCTTGCTCCGACGCAGCGCTCCCTCATTCAAGGATGCACGGAGGCCGCGGAGGCCTGGAAGAAGCTCTGCAACATCTACTTATCTACCAACCTTGCTAACCAGCTCTTTGTCTTCAAGAGGCTCGTCACCCTCTGAGCCAATGAAGGCGACGACATCATAGAGATCCTGCAGCAGATCGAGTCCCTTCCTGCCGAGTGCGTAGCCACCGGGTGGAAGGTCGATCCTCAGCTGCAAGCCATGATCCTCCTTCTGGCCTTGCCGGACAGTTGGAGTCCCATGATCACCGTCGTTGGCGGCTGGTCCGCCGATGAGCTGAAGTACCCGAAGGTGGCTGAGTACGTCCACAACGAATGGATGCGGCGCGGTGGGAGAGAGACTGGGGCGACATCGAGTTCCGCCTATGCCGTCCATCCTCAAGGTGGAGGGGGAGGCAAGAAGGGGAAGGGTGCAAATCAGGACACCAAGAAAGGTGACAAGAAGGGAGAGTGCCACAACTGTGGCAAACAGGGCCACTACGCATGCGACTGCCCCAACAAGAAGTCGGACCTGCCCGGGAAGGGCGGGAAGAAGAACACCCAAGCCATGATGGCCAGGGAGTCTACCGACTTGACGGATCCGGACGTCACGGTGATTGACTCCGGATCAGGCCGCCACACGCAATGCAACCGAGCGGCATTTGTCACCTACGGCGCCACTGAGCGGCGCATGACAGTCGCCAACGGTAAAACGGAGTTGGCTGCGGGCGAATGCAATGTTTGCATCGAGTCAGTGGTGAACGGGAAAACCATTCCATGTACCATCTACGACGTGCTCCACATGCCCAACTTTGGGGCAAACCTGCTGTTAGTGAGCCGCCTTACCGACAAGGGGCTCGAGCTGCTCTTCAACAAGAAGGAGGCCATCATTCGGAAGGAGGGGGACGGCGAGGTAATTGCACGTGAAAAGAGGGAGGAGGACCTGTACCTTCTCCGTACCAAGGTTCTTGCCGATGCGGTGAGGACCAACGCAGCCAACCTCGTGACGAAGGATGAAGGGGACCTGGACCTGTGGCATCGCCGGTTGTGCCACATCGCTCCCTCAACGGTGAGGGACATGGCGAAGAAGGAAATGGTGTGGGGTCTTGAGGTCAAGAGCCTTTATGCAGCCAAGGACGCCGTGTACGAGCCGTGCGTGGTCGGCAAGGCGACACGGCAGCCGTTTGCAGGAAAGGGGACGCGTGCATCGGCAAAGTTGGAGGTAGTGTACACCGATGTGTGTGGACCGTTCGAGTCCTCCATTGGTGGAGCGCGCTACTTTGTCACCTTCATCGACGACCACAGCCTCAAGCTCTACCTCTACATCATCAAGAGGAAGAGCGATGTCTTGTCGTGCATGCAGGAGTTCGTGGCGGCTGTGGAGCGCCAAACGGAGTTGAAGGTGAATGCGTTCCGGAGCGACAACGGCGGTGAGGACGAGGGCTGCTCGGCATGGATGAAGGGCAAGGGGATCGCGTGGCAGAAAAATACGCCACACTCTCCGCAGCAGAACGGCGTTGCCAAGAGGGCGAACCGCACCATCCTCAACATGGTCCGGTCCATGTTGAGCGATGTCGGCCTCGCGTAACGATACTGGGGCGAGGCGGCACGGACAGCGGCGTACATCATGGACCTGACGCCAACGAAGCCGCTAAAAGACGCGGAGTCCAAGGTTTGGAAGACGCCACAAGAATTGCGGAGCGGGAGGAAGCCAACTGTGGCACACCTCTGCACATTTGGTTGTGTTGCACATGCTGTTGTGTTGGCACGGGAGGGGCGGGGCAAGCTTGACCCGCGGACTCGTCGGTGCATCTTCGTCGGGTACGAGAGCGGGAGCAAGGCGTACCGGCTCTTCGACCCGCGGAGGCAGCAGATCGTGAAGAGTCAAGACGTCACGTTTGACGAGGCTAGCCATTGGACGGACGAGGACGCGGGTCTCTCCAAGCGTGGGGAATGCCTGCCACTCCTTGAGGGGGAGACACCGGAGGACGCAAAAGAGGGTGATGTCCCATCGGCTCCAACCGGCGAGAATCATCCGGGGGATGGGGGAGCAGCTGATTTGCATTCAGCCGAGTCGGACAACGAGTCTGAAGCGCCGGCAACAGTGGAGCTGAACGAGGAGGCGGGGAGTGAGCCCGCATCTACACGGTCTCCAAGAGAGGGGGAGCAGGCGAGTGGTGCGAGTGGCACCGCAAGGCGGTAGCAGCAGCAGCAGCCTCAACAGCAGCAGCCCCAGAAAAGCGGACGCACAAGGAGGATGGCAAAGAGGTACGATGCCGCGGAGGGCATCTGGAATGGGCTCGCTCAAGCGTTCTTTGCGTAAGAGGAGCCCGAGATTGTCAAGGAGGCGTTGCAGCGGAAGGATGGGGCTGAGTGGGAGGGATATAAAATCTGAGCTCGCCTCCCATGAAGAGAACGGCACTTGGCAGCTGATTGACAGGCTGGAGGGCGCGAAAATCATTGGCTCCAAGTGGATCTTCAAGAAGAATCTCACCAAGGAGGGGAAGGTGGAGCGGTACAAGGCGCGGCTGGTCGCGAAGGGGTACGCCGAGTGAAAGGGTGAACACTACGATGAAACCTTCGTGCCGGTGGCGAAGTTCGCCTCCATTCGCTCCATCCTCTCGGTGGCGGCGGCGCGTGACTACGAAGTCCACGAAATGGACGTGAAAACAGCGTTCCTCAACGACAACCTGGAAAAGGAGGTCTACGTGGAGGTGTCGGAGGGGGTGGACGCGCCGTTGGGGAAGGTGCGCTGGCTTTGCAAGGCACTCTACGGGCTGAAGCAAGCGCCACTCATGTGGTACCTCAAAATGGACGGCTTCATGGCCGAGCTTGGCTTCAAGCGCTGCGAGGCGGATCACAGCGTGTACGTGCAGAAGCAGCCGAGGTTGCACCAGATCGTGGTACTTTACGTGGATGATCTCAACCTCGTGTCATCGGACATGGAGGAGTTGGTGAACCTGAAGCGGCAGCTAGGCGGTCGGTTCAAAATGACCGACATGGGCGAGCTCGAGTACTACCTCGGTGTCGCCATCAAGAGGGACCGCAAGGCACGCACGCTCGAGATGGGGCAGGCAAAGTACGTGCAAGAGGTACTCTGCCGCTACAACATGGAGGAGTGCAAGCCCATAGGCACACCCATGACCACCACATGTGAGCTGAGCTCAAGCATGGGCCCAAGCACGGACGAGGAGAAGGAGGAGATGACAGGTGTGCCATACCAGTCCGCAGTGGGGAGCATCATATACGCCATGGTGGCGACGCGGCTTGACCTGGCCTTTGCGGAGGGCCAAGTGAGCCGCTATGTTGCTGACCCCGGGCCGCTGCATTGACAAGCGGTGAAGCGGATCCTCCGCTATCTCAAGGCGACAAAACAATCGCGACTCATGTTTGGAGGGGGAGCACGTGACGACTCCCTCGAGTTGGTCGGCTACTTCGAAACCGACTGGGCTGGTGATGTGGATGACAGAAAATCAACATCAGGGTACGTGTTTGTGCTTGGTGGTGTAACAATTTCATGGGAAAGCAGGAACCAGGACTGTGTTGCACTGTCCAGCACCGAAGCGGAGTACATCGCGCTCGCGGAAGCCGCAAAGGAGGCGGTGTGGCTGCAGCGGCTGCTAAAGGAGATTGGCGTGCCGCAAAGGATGCCCACGGTACTCAACGTTGACACATGAGTGCCATCAGCCTCACCCAGAACCCAGTGCTGCACAGGAGGACTAAGCACATTGAGATTCGTCATCACTACGCGCGGGACTTGGTGGCGAAGGGAGATGCGGCTATTGTGCATTGTGGCACTAAGCGCATGCTCGCCGATGCCATGACCAAGGCACAGCCCAAGGACAGGCACGACGTGAGCTACATGGAGCTTGGTCTGCGCTGTGAAGTTTAAAATACTACAGGTTCCAAGAACAGGGCATCAAGGCTGCGGTGCAAGGGGGAGATTGTTGACATGGTGTGCTCCTTGCCATGAGTGCCGTTGACTGTGTTCCCTGGTTAGACCACTAGGGAGTGGTCTAACACCTGATCTGACTTTAGATTTGGATTCATTGGATTTTTTCCATGCAAGATCGAGCTTTGAATTGCTCGATTTGAGTGAGTATTCAGAAAGTTAGCCTGGCCCGAAGTTCGGGTATTGGGCGGATGGAATCTGGTACCCGCCTTGGGTGGCGGGACAATCCACCGCCAGTGATCAGAGTTCAACTCCAGCAGGCTCCAAATGCACCAGGGCCATAAAGGAAGAAACCAGAGAGTTATCCTTGACTAGGATGAGCTTCTCCTTGACTTCTGGGCAAAGGAAGGAGCTCCGACGAGTCATCGTCGAAGCGCCTCCCGTTGCCTAGCGTGCAAGGCAAGGTGGGCGGCTCCACCAGGGTTACTTCGATGGCCGTAGCAGGGGCTCTACTGCTCCGATTTGGGCGTGCTTGGACGCGTTGGAAATCTTAGATCACAGGGTGTAAGGATCTATGTAATCTCACTGTACAAAGCAACAAAAACGTGTTTCGATTCAGTTCTACTGAATGCGACGTGTTCTGTCCACTCACATCCGTGATCCTTGTGCTCCACACTCTTCACCAAAAATGTCCATTGGCTGCTCCAAATACTGGTAGCGTGCATCAGCAAGAGCTAGGCATCCTTGAGGGTGCCTCCACACCCACTAGATCCAACAATGGGAACTACAATGGTCAAAATAGCACGCAGTTTGGTACATCATAGAGCTTCTGAATAGTAATATAACTTTGTTGAGGAGGCCATTGTCCATAAAACCACATCAAAATTCATCCCCGGCACTTTGAACTTTGGACGTTGCTGAGTTCCGCCAGAACTCTGCTCACATAGCGTGTGGTGATCCAAAAGCACACGCTTTGATTGGTGCCAAAGGGATCTCTGAACATCACACCATCTTCAGGCTATGATGGAACAACATTTATGGGCCCACTTCCCTGTCCGGCCCAAAACGTTCAAAGCTTTTGCAACGGATGGGAGGAGCAAATTGGACAACCTCGTTGTCAACATCTGACAACATGGGAAGCAGAAGCGCAACATGGCACAGAAGATGGAGTTGCAGCTGATCCAAAAATACGTGGGTGGCCCTGGCTTTGGAATACGGAGATGGAACTTTGAGATCCATCTAGCACACAAGGGTTTACTCAACCTCATGAAGGGCACGGAGGTGCTTGACCAAGAAAATGTGACAGATGAGGAGTAGAAGGCCTTTGCAAAGAACAACATCCAGGTACTCATGCTCTTGCTGTCTTCTACCATTTAGACTCAGTTGGGCTTCTTCCAAGGTTGCACGTCGGTAGCCGATGCATGGAAAATGCTTTGCACCCTTCAGTCTACATTACTCGTGAACAGGATCTTCGTGATGAAGCGGCTTCTAACATTGAGAATTGAGGAGGGAGAGGAAATCCTCTCTGTTATGCAAAAATAGGAAGAGGGTCGAGGAGGGGGGAGGGAAGAGCCTGCAAAATATTGCAACAATGATGAAATAATTTTCACCAGTAAAATACCTCTCTTGCAAGGAAGCACAGGCCCTTGCCAGGCCCAGCTGTAGCAAGTCCAGAATGTTTCCTTTCAGTGCATAGGGATTTTTGGACTCCATGCATTGGCGCCCATTATCAGTTATTACCCATTGGATAGAAGAAGACTGATTTTCTCCAATAAAAAATGCATGCAAAAAGAGTGAGAGAAGGAGATGCATGGAGTGAAAAAGATCAGCTTGATGCCATGATTTGTTCCCCTTTTTCCGGAGTAAAAAAATAGTAGTGACCACCTTAGAATATGAAGGGAACCATGTCAATGCCATGCACTGAAAGAGAAAAAAAATGAAGAAAACACACAGTAATTGTGACTGAAGTAACGTGTGGCTAACCTCAATTGTAGGTAGAAAATTCTAAATTTTCCGTAAAATGGAAATGTAGTCGTCTAACAAGGGAAGCTTTGCTTAAATGAAGTTCCAACTCAAAGCTATGGTTTCGACTTTTCATGCCCTAACTCATGTTTTTGTACTCTTTTTTCTTTTCCATTGATCCTTTGATGTTCTTCATTAAAATTGTGCCTTTCATACATAAAACATCACAATGATCTCACAATATATCTTCCGTTTCACCTTGCACGTGAGTAAGCTTGTTCTTCAGAAAACATACACTAGTCATGTATTATGTGTGTTTTCTGGCCTGACCTCAGGCCATTGAGCCGTCTTCCTTGAGGAACCTGTACCTGGTCCTCCACTATGTTTCTCATGTAGAAGAACATGGATCACACACAAATTAATCTGCTCTCCCCTTAGGTAGACCTCGGATCCCCCATTCATTCTTTTGCATCCAGTGCATGGGCACTTTTTCCAAACGAAGAACACGTGCCCTTCACGTTTATGTAGTTCTTATGTATTCAGTACCCTACATATTTGCAGATGGAACTTTGAACCCCTCCCAAATGAGGGGAGGAGAGGGAGGGGGATATGTGGGTCTAATGTGGAAGGGAAATGTTCTTGTCCTCTTTACAGAAGGAAACATGTCATTGTGTCTCTTGTCCATAACATTGGACTGCCCCCTCTCCAGGGGGTTTATGAGTGGCCTTGTGCATGTACATGTTGTGCTAATCTTTCATACAAGAATACATTGACGTCATGAAAATTGCACAAGTTTTGCTTGTGCACTAATTCACATACTGCGCCTTTTTTTTCTGTGCTGAATTTTGCAATCCCTCTCCTCAAGATGGTCCAATGCCACTGCCAAGGGAATGATTGAACTAATCTTCTACTCAATACAGAAACTCAGTGATCACATACGCAGTGCAATGTTTTGTTTTCTATAGGACATCGGATTGCCTTCTTTACAGGAGGTCTAGTGCACAGGCCTACCGCGTACGAAATTCCTATTTTTGTTCCATGCATAATGTTTTGAAACGTGAAAATGAGAGAGTATCTTATTGCTTCTATCTAGGGGTGTTGGCTGCAAGGCAAGCTGTCACTGTAATCGAGCCACTTTGCCAAGTTCATTTTTTCAGGGAAGCAGAGAAGCCTTTATCCTGTGATTTCTATTATCTCTTTGTGCCAAGTTCGACGGTGTAGACTTTATTTTGCATGCCAGCATGCAAACACATAAATCCATAAATCACTCCTAAAAAAAAACGTTTCCTCTAAACAAGAGCAACGACACACTCTGTAAAAGAAATTGGCATAGAGAGTGGCTGTTTTGCATTGATGAGACAATATGATAACACACCTAGTAAGTTCCCTTTGTCTGATGGAGAATTTAGAACTTTCCTGATGTGATATCCCATTGAAAACCCTAGTATATGGAAGATTGCATTTGCCCTTTGTAGAACAGTCAGTTTCTCACGCAACCAGTGCATTCTTCACCCTGTACAAAGTGTTTGAAAGAAAACATGATAAAAAACACTTAGTATGATATTGAATGGAGGCCCCAGAACTCTCATCCCTATGTGAGATCCATTGCACGAGCCTAGAGTATCAGTCATCGCAATTTCCCTCCATAGAAATGAATGTTTGTCACACACCCAATGTATTGTCTTCCCAATGTACAAATCCTTTACATGATGGTCTCACTGGACCCCCCTCCAGATGGGAGGAAGTTCTAGTGCATGGACCAGGTGCATGAGAAGAGTTCTCTTATTCATTGTAAAGAAGGATACTTGTAACACAGGAGCCTTTGTAGAAATCCACACAGATCAAAACAACTATCATCCTTCGCTTTCTTTCTTCAAGTTCACGAGGAGTACAATCTAAACCTGGATGGAAGTATCACCAGAGATGAATATCTTTCCTTTCATAAAATCCTTTGAGCAAAGTGAATCAATTAGAAATCAGATTTCTGATTTAGTAGACCATATGTCTGTGTCTTTTGATTCAGGATTTTGTCTTCTTTTTGGTGGCTTTCAGGCTTCTTGTGAACAGAAAATTCACACAAGTTCAATGCATGACTTTTTCATACAAAAATTCATGAATCATTCCGTGGCAGTTGTTATTTATACACATGGTCGACCACCCTTTCTCGCCGTTAGTACACTATATGTCATTGTTTCCAATGTCCAGCATACAACTTAATCTTAAAGCATATTCCCTGTTAGTCATGTCTTCAGAAGACCTACGCCTGTGCATAATAAGAAAGAAAGTACTTTGGAAGCATGTTCTCATGCACTTGAAACACCTACTTCTTTTGGGGTCACAGCGTACCTAGAATCCAAGAGTAATCTTTGTGCAACCTGTACATTGGCAGGAAATCTTATGCTACAATACTGGACTTCTTTGGCAGTGGGGGAGGAGATCGTGGACACGCTGCTCCCACGCAAGGCGTGCATATGACCCTGCCATTGTACAGATCTCCGTCCTTGCACCACCAGCCACCATTGGTTCCCTTCATCCGCAAAAAGTTACCACCAAAGAATTGACTCACAATCCGGATGCATGTGTCTCTTGCCTGCACAAGGTACCTACTTGAACCAGCACATAGCTGCACGCCTTGCAGGCCACCATCAACGCACACCTGCATGGGCAAACCACTTGTGGAGGCTGTCAGGTGCTGGAGTGAAAATTACGAGGTAGGAAGACTGCCATGCCAAAACTCATGCCAAAACACCTGCCCCCCCCCCCCCCCCCCCCATTCTCAGATTTTCAACTCAGTTTGCAAGTTTGCATCTGACACCTCAGTCACAATCAACTCTACTGAAACAGGTACCCTCTTCATTCTACTGGATAGTTGTTTAGGTTGCAGTAAAAGGGAAGAGCAGAAAGTTGCTGCAGATGTCCAGCATCCTAGAGTATCAGTATGCATACAATGCGAAAAGGAAAAATGAAAGACCTCCAAACTGGAGAAACAAAAAGGAGGTGAAAATTTTCTGCTTCTCAATACACGAGTAGTCGTTTTGGGCAAGCAAGACCAGAATGAGAATAAAAACACCAGAACAAGTTACAACGGAAACGACAGCACAATGCTAAGACGCGAAGCCATACCTCGTCGACTGGTGGGAGCTTAATTTTTTTAGACGCTCTGCAAAGCGTCTAAAAAAATTAAGCTCAACTGAAACGACAGCACAATGCTAGAAGACGCGAAGCCATACCTCGTCGACTGGTGGGAGCGAAACGGAATGGTTTGACCGTGCACCGATACTGTCACAGAAAAGGCCTGGGTTCAGTCCAAAGAACTTGAGGGGGGGCAAGCGGAACTTTGTGATGATGCTCTGGCATGTGTCACTGCTGTTGACAGCGACATACACATTGCAGCGCGGTAGAGTTCCGTTGGGCTCGCCCCTTGAAGACGTATTGAGGCAAATCTGCAAAACTCGGTGCGCATGGAGATACCAGTCCAAGCTCACATGGAATTCACAGAAGGCTCCGCAATGCAGCGTATGCACTGAATCTGGCCCCATGTTACATTCTTTGTAGACGAGAGATTTCTTCCAGTGGACAGGGCTAAACCTCCCAGGAAGTCCCCGCATTGATGAGGAGTTCAATTAACACACAGTTCATTGCATTCCAATACGGAATGGGTGCTTCCACGAGTAGAAGAAGGCATAGAGCTCACTAAAGCATTGAGCATGGGGCTTTTGTACGGGGAATTTTGCCTGCCAGTGCGCTGTTGGACCCAGTATCTTTGAACAACATGTTCAACATCCAAGACTGTGGAGCTTGCCAGTGAGTAATTGGCAAGCGACATGAGAGGGTGAAAAATTGACTGAGAGTAGAAAAAAGTGAATTTTTTGATGATCACGGTTTGCAAATACATCACAGTATTCCCCAGTCCAAAGCAGCAGCCACACTTTGAAATTCATTCCACTGCAAAACAGAGAAACCTGGCAGTCATGGGGGACTCAGGTAGCGCCAGTATCCAAGCAACTCTATGCATCTCGAAACCTAGTCAAGTCACTATTGTCTTCAGGCCTGTGTCAAGGACACGGATGCCCATGTTTCCACCAAGTAAGCGCTCAAGAGATGGTGGTTTTATTGGCAAAGACTCGGACCCCAATGGCACTCGTTTGGAAATCAGAGCTCCATTTCTGAAAACCAAAGATGAAAGATCTGAGTATGTGGAAAAAACTGTCTGGCTTCAAGAATTTTATTTCAGGGTTTGTCCTTCTATGCTTGAAGGCCAAAGGAATGCATTGGAGACCAGGTAAATGAACCCTGCAAAGTTGAAGCCTGAAGAATAAGAAAGGAAGAAAACAAAAAAAGAAGAAGAAAACCCCCTAAACCAAAGCATTTCCCCCTATTGTGCCGTGGGTAGCGGCGTGACGTTACCACGTGCTTGTGCTGGTCCGTGGTGTTGACCCTTTTTTCTTCCATTTATTCAATGATGTACCCCCCCC
>SZWC01023415.1:13625-25360 GCA_023375785.1 Penium margaritaceum | reverse complement strand
AGAGAGAGAGAGAGAGAGAGAGAGAGAGAGAGGTTGAATGAGATGAAGAGATATACAATTAAAAACAATGGACATCATAGAATCAAGGCAGATTGGGTCAAATGAAATTATTATGTTTAGTCAATATTGGTCAGAGCTTACGATTCATATTCTAGAAACCATATGAAGAATGGTAATATTGACAAGTTTGTTGACCATCACAAGCCACATGAGGGTACAAATGGTATGGTGGACATCCAATGTTTTCGAAAGGTTTATGGTGAATGGTGATAAAACATTTGTTTAGGATGTCATTTATGTTATATATAGTTATATTCATGAACAAAAATAATTCTTGTATTCAAAGAGAAATGAAACATTACAGGAGATTTTCATCATCATAAGAACTAGTATCAAAATCCAGAATTCAACATTTCTGATGCAAAGGGTGTTGCAAGCATTAACACGTCATGTTTCTAAAATAATTGAAATGGAGCAGTTGGTTTTAGACTAGAAGGTGTTTATATCTATTGATGGTTTTGTTTGCCTTAGATACTCTTATGATTCTTGGAAAGGAATCTCCTAATTAAGGCGTAATCTTTAATTTGAGCTCTTATGTCAAGGTGAAAAAATAAAATTTGATATTATGTGCCTCATGCATAGAAGGGGTGTTCATACACGTTGACCAACCTTGGTTCATTTTTTGCTTGGATTGGGAACTTATTGTTTGATACTAGGGTTAAGAAAACACATGGAAAACCTTGATTAGGGAACAATATAAATTAATTAGTGCATGGAAAAAACTATGATAAATCATTATGTGCACGTATAATTGAAAATTAATTCGTAAATTCGGGGTCAAGATCGGCTTCCATCAATGACTACATGCACAACATAGTAGTGAGGACCACTTTGAAGTGAATTCTTCCTCTACAAAGAGATTAAATTTAATGGATAGATAAAATGGAAAAATCCAAATACCTAGAATAGAAAGGCAATTGAGACGATGAAGCAGTTAGTACATCTGTCAAGATTGCACTATAGGAACACACTTGAATTAATTTGTGTCATAATTCTAATGATAGTGTAAAAGAAGCTTAAAGTAATACGTTTTAGAGATATCTTAAGTTTATCATTTCTCAATGTTGTTAATTCTACTAATTTTGTTCATTATATAAGATAAAACCTTAAACTTACACTTCACAAACATTGTTTAACCTAAGGACCCTTGAGAAGCTGTTGGCCTTTTTTCAAGGGGCTTTATTCTACTCCCTTGAGTGGTGAAATACTGGAGTGCTTGTCAGATGTGACTAGAACATGTATTAAACGGGAATAATGTTTTTGGAGCTTCCTCTTTAGACGTTCTTCATATCATGGCCAACAACGTTGTCTACGCTTTGAGCCAAATGATTTTCCTTTAGGACATACACTTTGAAATATTGAAACACTATGGATGGGATATATTACACGTCTCCTTTGAAGACAGCCTAGAGTGAACACATAACAAGCTTTGTTGGCATTGTGAAAACTCCTATTAAGACATACCATGTTTATTTCTGAAAGATGCCAGGAGTTATACAAGTGTTGTACCACCAAAAATACTGTTAAGCATGTTACGACCCCATTATATGTTGAGACGTTCACTTACTATGCTCATTTAAAGCCCCAATTCGGTGAATAAAGCATTGTATTCGGAGCACTATGCATATAAATGGGATCTTAAGGTGAATTCTAGGATTCACATCTTCCATGAGGTTTTTCCTATAAATGTTAGATACGTTTTGGCAGCCAACTTTGAAGTAATCTATAAGGTACTGTGTGTAATATAGTGTGTTGGCATGCGTAGATGGTTATGCATGTCTTGAGTGAGCTCTAGAAGGAAGGGGTGCTACATTCTACATAGAAATTCATAGCCACCTTTGTTAGGGAGTCCTCTAGTTGACTGTGCAAAAATCATAAAACATGAGAATGAAACCTACACTTCATCATCAGCCACATGCATGACGCCATGGCCCTTCAACGTACATGGGCCAACCTGGCATGAGCTATATGAAGCTCCTCATCCATGGATATGATTTTGAAGCATGGCAAGGTTAATGGTCTTTAAATGTGAGCTTGAAGAGAAAGCAACGTGTACGTGAGTATCCACCTCAAGACTTGAAGAAGATTCCTAGAAAGGGAAGCTTCTCGTAGGGTAGCGGGGATGCCAATAAAAAATCTTAACTACAATATTCTTCTCTTGAAAGGAATCATCTCCAATAGAAAGCAAACTTTAACCACCTAAAGGAAGCTTCTCCTTCAAGTGATCAACTTACCAGGACCTCAAGTATAAAAGGCAAAGCTCATTCGTGTTCAAATCTACCACAACATTATGCAAGAACATAACTCTTTTCAATATTATATCTCAAGAGCCTTAGACAAAGATCTTTCAAGAGATCCCTCCAAGGACAGTATAAACCTTGTGAGCCCTATTGTCCTGGGTGAAGGCTACCCTGGAGGCCAATCAACCTGGAGACTACGCCAAGCTCCTTGCCACAACATCTCACGAGGCCTAGCAAGGTGTTTCCCATGAGAGGGTCTAGTGTTGATTCAATGTAGCATGTCTAGGATTTCATTTACCATAGATATACTTTATATAGATCAAGATTCCAGTTTTTCCATACCAAGATTTCATGTTCTTTCTCCTAATATTGTACAAGAAGCACTACTAATCACCCAAATATCCCACCTCCAAGGATCCTTGCGCTTGTTGCTTGTCCAAAAAAAATTTAGAAATCCTTAACAAGCTTAAAAGGGGGTTTTCCCCTTAGATTGAGTATATATTTTATGATCATTTTGTTCGGCCGTGTATTTTTTTTTGTTATAATGCACTATACTTGTATACAATAACCCTTTGAAATAATTCATTCATTCTCATTATTTAGTTTTGAAATATGGACTAAAGGGTTTAATTAATTTTCACATCAATTCTTTGTTGTAGCTAAGAATCCTCTCTCCATGCGAGCAAGTGTTGTTGTAGTCATCACATATTGAAAAACTTGAGAATAAGGAGGTATGAATGATATCAATAATGAAGGCCACTAGTGTAGTGTATATGTAATGTGATGAATGGGATATTTTTGGTATGTTGAATATGACAGGGTAAACATACAAAATCATATTTCAGAATTATCTATTGGTTTTGTCTAGGGAAATTCGGTAAATATTTCACGGTTTCCGTATGATAAGGACTCAAAATGATTGGGTTCATTTGATTCCATGAAGCACAAGGTGATGAAAAAAGTCTAAGAATGTATCATTGTTAATAAAATTGAATCCAAATTTTGAAATGTTTTCTATGGGTTGATAGGGTTTTCACTTGATATTGTTTTTTTATCTGATAAAAAAACTTTGGTGGTTGAAGGAGCAGTCATTATCATGTTTCGACATGATCAAAACGTATATTGGAATGTTACATGATTTTACATAGTAAGATTGACGTTTTCGATAATAGAATTGACCATAAAACTCAACTAATTCTGCCAATATCAAATATCAATATGAAAATGCATTGAAATATCTTTAATGTTAATGAAATTTATGTTAAACTTCATTTGTTATCACATCATGGATGAAAACATTCAACGCAATGTTTGAAGATTTGAAGATATTAGAAGTTTTATAGTAAGTTTACTCTAGTGAAATTTACTTTTATTGTAAATATGCAGAATAGTATTGTAGGAAGTGTTGTGTTTTCATCTTACATGGAAAAAAATCAAAAATACGACATGAACCATAGATGATATTATTCTAGTTTTTTTGTGATTTTAATTGTTTCCATGATTTTCTTCATTTATTCAATACATATAGAGACAAGTTTTGCTAAGCTTCGAAGAAGAATAGTTTAGAAATAATTTAGCCATCTTGATGGTACCAAGGTTATGCGTTTAGAATTCTTGTCTAGTGGATTGGACGAAATCCATGGCCAACTTGGTGTTTCAAGATTTATGACCCTGAAGTCATCTTGTGCAACTTCCCATATCCCAGGAATCTCCGCTTGATCCACATGGCACAGAAAACATGCTCTAGTCCACAACCTTACGAGTGAGCCTCTCTTTGCATTCGCATTTCAGACTCAAATTTCACACTTGCATACTTGTGTAGTAGATTTAGCTAAATTCTTTGCCAACTAGGCCAAAACCGTGGTGCTCAAGGGTCTTTGAGCCTCTTGCCAATGTGTTCAACTGCCCTCATGCCATGAAACCCCACTTCATTCATGTGGGTCGGCCACACACTACATGTTGTATGGGATAGGAAAAACTGCCCTTTCTATCGTCTACTTTTTGAATAAGGTGCTATGTATTTCTAGTGGTGTTACGTAGGAGTAAATAATTTGAATAATTACAAAGCTTTTGATGTACATACAAGGAAGGATGCCCAAATAATTCCCCCTCCCCCTTCTATTGTACGTAGGATAGAATGGTTCTATTTCATAAATTTGAGTTTCTTCTTTCTTATCCACAAAGAGAAATTTCAACAGTATGTTTATATTTGAATTTATATTTTCTAAAGTGGTAAATGTATATTAGGCACATTAAATTTTCATTAAAATGAAAATGGATGATAAAACGTTTTTTGATTAATGAGAGATTATGGGTTGACATTTTCACATTATGCAAAAGCGTTTTTGGCAGTGTTTTGCTAGAAATTTGTATGCTATGATCTATTTTAATTTCAATTATTTTGTATGTTCTTGTGAATTTTCAAAAGGAATTAGTCTTTGAGGCATTCTGTTTTTCTCTGGAGGCTATGAATATAATAAATGTGATGTCAAATTTTACTCCCGTGAGTGATTTGCTCATATCTAGAATGCTTTTCATTGTTTGGAGGTTTTTGTATTCATTGAGAAATATCATCAGTTTGTTGGAATAATCTGTAAGGCATTTATCTTAGGATGGAGCCATTAGATAGCGACCATGTCCAAATTTGAATTTGGTGTGCTCGCACCTTCTTATTTTACTTATTTAAATGGCTTAAATCTTTGCGTCGTGTATCCTGCGTTTCGCAAACTTATAATGGCATACCCTTGCCAGGTGTTTTGGGAACGGTATACAGCAAGGTGAAATTTTTATAATTGCGTACCTATACACAATATAGAATATTATTATTTTTTCTCGGCTAAATATAACCCCCTTATAGAACATAGAAGAAAAGTCCATATTATTATGTCTTAATCATACAAATATACGATTACCTTTCTAAAAGTGATTGCATAATCGTACACCACAAATAGTTAAATGACATCATTACATAGTTAAGTATGTTGGAACTCAATGAGGTCAGTCTTAGACCCGAAGCTATGGAAATATTGATATAGATGATGTCATGATTTTTGAATGAACATTACGTGATTTGATTAATGTAAATTTAAAATAAAAAAATGTATTCGACATTCCCTTTTCTTACAAATAGGGATGGCATGCCCGTATGCCGTTGCTTTTTTTTAGGTGTGGGTATGCAGTGAGGAGAACGGATATCTAGTTTCTTTTTTTGAGTACGTTGGGTATGCCATGCCAACTTTTCAACTCGTGGGTAGGCCAACTTAATCGTGCGCACATTGTTGGTATCTTAGCTATTTGGCCCATTATCGTTTTACTCGTTTTTCATCTAATAATTGTTATGCTATTGTTAAGGCTCTATTATAATGGTTAAGAGGAGGGAGGACACTAAATAACCTTGTTATATAACATAAAAAGTTGTTGGTGGGTTTGTTAGGTGTAAACTTATTGATTAAATTTAGTTTTGTACTGAATTTAGTTTTTTTGTTTTGTAGCTTTAATCCACCTAAAAATTGTGTGGGAATCCTCATTTGACCCATTGTTTTATAAGTTTTTGACCTCAAAAGCGTATGAAATGCCTTTTGAAAATTCACCAAAGGGAAGGTTAGGTTCGTTATTATTTCAGTAGACTGGTGTTTGAGGCAAAATATCATAGATAGGGTGAATGATGTCTTGGCGATGAACAAATCCTTTTTGTTCCATGTTGATGAAACATACAATTTATCTTGTAGTCTGTAGAGTAGAATGTTCACTAATAGTTTGTATCTTGTATGTTATAGAGAGATTTGTCTATAATTCGTTTTTTGCATTGGGTCTTCTTTCTTGTATGGGAAGCACATAGTTGAATATGTGAGTTTTGGATATGAAATATGGTATATTGGATAATGTTTCTTGTTATTGAGTAGTAGCATCTGAACTCTTACATGCTTTATTTGGTAGAGCTTCGTCAGGATTCCATTTGGTAGAAATTTTTGCGTCCTTCATTTTGAGGCTAGTTTTATTTTTAGCATGTTTCATCACCTATATGAAGGTGTTGACCATCCTCGATGGCATGTGGGTGTTTTAGGTTTATTCGAGGAGCACAATTATGTGTAATATTCTTTCTTTTGTTTTTGCACAATCGTTCAATTATTTTTCTATCTTTACTAGTTGTTGAGGAGAGAATTTCTCAAATCATAAAAATTGGTTTAGCTCCTGGTTATCCTTCTATAGTTTTTTAATTTTTCTTTTGTGTCTCTGTTTTTTCTGATGCCCCAAACGTACTGAAACTACCTTGAATATTTTTCATGTACTCGGCCCACGGGTCTGCTTTGGTTTCTTCAAGTATTTTATTTCCATATGGCATGGTTTGGAGAGAAGCGTTTAGGTTCCGCACACCCCACGGGAGGTGCGATACGATAAGCGATTTGTAATGGAAGTGACTTGTAAGGTTTCCAGGATTTTAGATGACAAGTAGGTAGAGGAATGTAGAAGCAACGTCGTCTGGGTGTATTTTGAGCTATCCTGTAGGTTGTGTTCTGTGCAGGTGGTGAGGAGTTTGGTTTCATCTTTTGATGGTGCTGTCTGTAGTCTACCTTTTTCTGAATTCGTGGTATCTTTTACGTGAACATCGTGGAATGGACAGTGGTACGAAGAGTAGTTTGCGGCTGTAGCGGATATCCTTGGAGTCTCAATGCCCATTTGAAACTGTCCGCTTGGATCTCTTTACATAACCCATTCGGTAGGTTTGTAACAAACTCATTTCCATTAGCAAATCTCCCTCTCTGATTGGGCGTGCCGTACCGTCCGTGTTCCGACCAACCGGGTGGGCGGCTTCCTTGGGCAGCTGCCAAGCCCTCATAAAGCAAAGCCGAGGGCAGGGGTAGGGCCAAGGGCAGGGGTCAGCACGACGGCCGATTTCCGCGTAGGCCGAACATGCCAACACGTCGAACGCCCTACAGCCTCCCTACCGATTCTGGGAGGCAGGCACGGAAGGTGTTGCAGACGCGGATGGAGGGCCTGCCTGGCTCCCATCTCTAGCCACAACTGGGGGCCTTCCAAGTTTCGAAACACGCCTACGCTTGTTCTCAGAGACCGGCGGAGGGTGTTGGCGGCAAGGGTTCCGTCCTCGCGAAAGGTGCTGGCGAGGTATGCTATGCCTGCACTGTTGACGCAGAGGGCCTTGGTTCTTGGCGCTACCTCCTGGTCGAACGCATCTTTGCGAATAGACGGGAGGAGAAGCCGTCGGAGAGTAGGACCGACTGGGTCAACTTCAGAGTAGGCAGATTTTCCGAAGAATCCGTCGCTGAAGCTGGCAATCTGTTGAGTGTCCGGAGCTGCGAATTATCTTCCCCGCTAGGAAGCCTACCCCGCGATGCCTCGCGCAAAGCGGGGAGGCAGCAGCAGCAGCGCTCTGTACGGAAACCGTCCGTACAGCGGCCGCAATGGCAGCAGCAGCGGAAACAACGTGCTGCGCACCGTCTTGGCGGGGCAGATCACGGGCAGGCCTCCGAAGACTTTGCGTACCCTGCCCAGCCCGCTCTTCACCCGCCTTGACACCTCCACAGGGGGCATGGCCACGCTATGCCGGGAGCTTGAAGCCCTATGGCTGGACGACAGGCTGGACGCGTGCCGGTCCAGAGTGAAGGACATTTACGCCAGGGTCACGGAGAGCGCGGGCAGCGCGCAGCAGCAGAGCAGGGACGCGTTTGTCTTGTGTTCCGGCGAGGTCCTTTTCATCCGCATTCTCCTGGCCTCTGTTGAGGGCGCTCGGCCTCCGCGCCGGATCCCGGCAGCAGCTTCCACTCATTTTGACGGCGGAGACGAGTCGGCGGGGGGGACCTGGCCGGCAGCCGCCGGCGGAGTGTTCGGTGCGGCGCTGGGGGCTGCTGGTGCCGGTGCAGGACTTACCAGGGGAGGGCGACTTACACCGGGAGGCACGGGGGGCATTCGGCGGAACTGGCTGGGGCTGCGGAGGGGTGCTGAGGCGGAGGCTGGGACGCCCTCTGCTGCGGCGGCGGCTGCCGCAGCAGCACGGCAGGAGCGGCTGCTTTGGGAGATCCAGGGGGACTGCCTGGGTGCTTTGAGGGAGCTGTGCTTCTCGTCTCCCTACTTTTCGGAGGCTCTGGCTGTGCACAAGGACTTCTTGATCCGGCTGTTCGCTCTCATGGAGGATCCCACCACCTTTGACCATGGTGCGCGTGTGGATGCGGATGTGGATGGTCGGGTTGATTGGGCGGGTTGCGCTGTAGGCGATGCGTTTGAAAGCCTTGGGGTTGCTACCATGGGGTTTCTTGATTGTGATGAGGTGAGGACCGTAAGGGTGCAGGCAAAGAGTTGCCTTTTCTGCAGGCGGAGGCCGTTCTGGTTGGCAGCTGTGAGATGGGCAGGTGTGAGAAAGCAGAGATATAGAGAGAAGCCTCATGCAGGAGGTTGTCTGGTGAGCCTGGATGCATCGACGGCCGAGGGGTTTGCTCTGCAGAGGATCCTGGTCTTGTGGCCCACGTCGATCATCTGTCCGTCTTACTGTTGTGTTGCTGTAGTGTTGCTGCTGTACGACTGCGGTATGGCTGCTGTGTTTCTGGCGTATGGCTGCTGTTTTGTTATGTCTGCTGTTGTGTTGCTGTAGTGTTCTCGCCTTGTTCTTGCCAACATTTTTCTTGGGCGGCGTCCGACTCTGTTTCCTTGTACTTTCTGTTTGTCATTTGAACGTACTCCTTTTCCTGCATTCCACAGCTGTTGGGCTTGCGGAAGAGATGCTGGCGGCAGGGGAGGAGACCCTGTGCCTGCGTGACGTGCCCAACTTCTCGCGGCTTGTGCGCGCACTCACGGATAAGCAGCTAGCATTCTTCTGCCGTGTGTTGGCCATGGTGGTGTTCGAACCGGAGGACCGTGCGCCTGAAGTGTCTGCGCTTCAGCAGCAGCAGCAGCAGCAGCAGCAGCAGCAGCAGCAGCAGCAGCAGCAGCAGCAGCAACAGCAGCAGCAGAGGCCGACAATGGCCGTTCCTGTTTCTGAAGTGCTCCAGAAGTCGGAGAAGGAGGCGGAGTGGGCAGTTGCGGATGTCAACCACGACGTGCTCCTTGACATTCCAGAGATTCTGCCGAGTCTGGTNCCGTGTGTTGGCCATGGTGGTGTTCGAACCGGAGGACCGTGCGCCTGAAGTGTCTGCTCTTCAGCAGCAGCAGCAGCAGCAGCAGCAGCAGCAGCAGCAACAGCAGCAGCAGAGGCCGACAATGGCCGTTCCTGTTTCTGAAGTGCTCCAGAAGTCGGAGAAGGAGGCGGAGTGGGCAGTTGCGGATGTCAACCACGACGTGCTCCTTGACATTCCAGAGATTCTACCGAGTCTGGTTCGCATCCTCAAGGTAAGACTGCTGCGTGCAAGGAGGAAGAAGGGTGTGGAATGTCCTGAATGTCCTGCCTTCATACATATGAAGACAGCTAACTCCGAGTGGAGAGGTAGGCTGATGTAGGCAGACGTGGGGCTCCTGACCTGATGACGTGTGCGACGTGCGGGACGCGTGTGTATGGCCATTCTTTTTGGAGTTGGACGGTGGTTGAAGTTCCTGTCTCTGAAATGAGGCAAATGTGGCTCTGTACTTGTCATGCTTTGGCTTTCTTTTCTTGCAGCAAGCAGGGAGTGACTCGAGCAACCGTCGCTGGGGAGGCACGTCGGCCGCTGGTGGCACAGAGCGTCTGCCTCTGCTTGGTCAGCAGGGAACAGGAGCAGGAGGAGGAGAAGAAGGGGCAGGAGGAGGAGGAGCTGGGGGGAGGGGTGGAGTGGGCGGTGTCACTGGCTACATGGACGAAGAAGACGAGGATGACGAGGATCTTGACGACGAGGCAGAGGCGGGCTTGTACGATGACTGGTCGCCGAGGGACATAGCTGGGGATGGCCCCGGTGTGGTGGTTTTGGACGAGAACACGATCAGGGAGCTGGAGGCAGAGGCTAGAATGGAGGGCGATGCGATGCTGGCTGAAATGACGTTGGACCGACTTCAGTTGCATGGTGCTGCTGGTGCTTCTGGATGGGACTATGCTTCAGTTACAACAGCTGCTGTTGGAGCTGGAAGGGCTGGGGAAAGAGGAGGTGATGTTGAGAGTCTGAGGGAGTGGGGAAGGGAGGGGGAGGAGGCGGAGAGGGCGGCTGCTTGGCAGGCTCAGTTGGAGGAAGATGAGCAGGCTGTGAGGGGTGTGGGCGAGGGGTTGCGCGATGCACTTGCGACTGCATTGCAGGTGTTGGAACCCAACATGGGCAGAGCTGCGGACGATGATTCGGAGGAAGAAGAAGGAGAAGAGGGTGACGATGCTCTGAGGAGGACACACCATTTTGGGGGACAGGTTGGAGACCTAACAGATCGTCGCAGGGGGGATGACGGTGAGGGTGAGGATGACGATGGCGATGAGGACGAGGACGACGACAATGACGATCACGACCTATCGTGGAGGACACCGCGTAGGCCACGCAGCAGGGGCATGAGGCGTGCTGGAAGAGGAGGGAGTGGAGCAGTGGGGGGAGATAGAGATGGAGAAGGAGAGCAAGGACAGAGGCAGCAGCAGGCCGGCGGAAGGAGAGGGGGAGGTGGACCTCTAGGGTTTCTCCAGGGTCTCTTTGGGTGGACAGATGGGGAGGGTGCAGGAGGGCAGCCTGGGGGTGGGAGGGGCGGCGGGGGCCATGCCAGGGGATCGCTTTGGGGTGGCTTTGGACTTTTTGGCGGTGGCGGTGGTGGTGGCTCAGACTCCCCTCGTCGTCAGCAGCAGCAGCGGCAGCAGCAAGAGCGGGAGCAGCAGCAGCCACGGGGGAACCGGCAGCAGCAGCGAGATCGGGGGCAGGTGCAGCCGCAGGAGGGGACAGCCACTCGCAGGAATGTTGGAGTGGTGGGGCCCGTTGTAGAGCGGGATACAGGGGCTGGAGTTGGGGACACTGGTGCCCCTGCTGCAAGAGCAAGGGAAGAAGCAGATGGCAGAGATGGGCGCTTGGCGCAGAGGGAAGGAAGAGGAAGAGGAGGGAGGGGCAATGGGGGAAGAGGAGGTGGCGGAGGGGGAGAAGCGGAAGGAATAGAAGCTGGTGAGGGAGGGAGGGTGCTGGTGTTTGTGGGCACACCGCCCCGTCTGCTAGGTGACGTTCCTGAGGCAGAGCTTGCGCCTTTCCTTCGCACGCTCCCTCAGGGTGCGGTGACTATCTTACGACCGGGTGACTTGAGGGGAACCGAGGAGGCTCAGTTGGCTGAGATGGCAGCAGGGATGTTTGGCCGAGGAGGGGAAGGGGAAGGAGGAGGAGGAGGGCGTGGTGGTGGTGCTGGCGGTGGTGGTGGAGGTGGAAATCGATTTCCTGGTGAGGACGCGGAGACTGCGGCTCTATTCGGTACAATGATGAACGTCGGTGCGACTCTGCGAATCCTTTCCATGGTATGCCCATCATGGTCATTTCTGGTTTGTCGAGAACATGGACTGTGGGGGGG
>SZWC01023415.1:1175-11614 GCA_023375785.1 Penium margaritaceum | reverse complement strand
GGTGATGGTGACGGTGACGGTGACGGTGACGGTGACGGTGACGGTGATGGTGACGGTGACGGTGACAATGACGGTGACGGTGACGGCGTCGGTGGCAGTGAAGGTGAAGGTGAAGGTGAAGGTGACGGTGACGGTGACGGTGACGGTGACGGTGATGGTGACGGTGATGGTGCCAGTGACGGTGACGGTGACATTGACGGTGATGGTCATGGTGACAGTGATGGTGGTGGTGACGGTGGCGATGTCAGTGGCCTTGGAGATGGCGGCGGCTGTGCCGGCGGCGGCGGTGTTGGCGGTGGCGGTGCCAGCGGCAGCGGCGGTAGTGGTGGCGGTGGCGGTGGTGGTGATGGTGGGAGTTGGGAGAGAGAGCAGGTGTGGGGCTTGCGTAAAAGTGGGAACAGGTGTGCAGCTTTGACAAGCTTGTAGAGGAAACGTTATGCTCTGCATGTCTGCTCCACTCAGCAGAGGAAGTAGCAGGCACCTTTGCTTCTACCTCACCACTTTCTTGTTGCTGTCTTGCAGGCATTGAAGATCCAGTACCTGCGGCTGGTGCACAACTTCTGCGACCGTGACGGTGTCAACCTCCACAACAAGCGCCTCCTCACTGGCCTCCCACGCGCTGCAGCTGGGGGTGGTGGTGGTGGCGGTGGCGGACCTCCTGAAGACCGAAGGGGCCAAGGGCCAGGCTCCCGCCAGCCTTTGACCAACAGGGCTTCTGGCTCATCGAGGGGCGATGGGGCGAGGGACAATCGCCAGGCTGGAGCGGGAGTGGGAGCAATGGCAGGTGCAGGTGGTAATGGTGGCGGCAGCAGTAGGCAGCCTGCGGCAAGTCTGTCGTTCCGCAGGACAGACGAGGGAGCAAGGGATGATGGGGCTGCAAGGAGGAGCCAGAGTTTTGGTCCTGGGAGAGGCAGGGGATGGCCCAGGGAGGGTGGTGATCCCAACGAGGAGGACGAGCATGATGGGGACATGGGACGCGATGGTGGCAGTAAGGGGCATGGGCGAGGGAAGAAGGAGAGTCCGGGCCTCATCACGCGCATCATCAAGGTGCTTCTGGCGGAACCGGCGGATTCGGTATACCGATTCTGGCTGGCTTCGTGTGTGGAGGCGTTTCTGAGGGGTTCCAATCCTCACGACCAGGTGTGTGTGCAAGACATTCCCTCACCTCGTGCATGTCCATTCCCTCACCTCATGCACACATGTCCCTACCCTCTCCTCACGCATGCCGTTTTCCCATCTTGTGCATTTTCGAAGCAGCATCTTGTCTACCAGCTAGGCTTGCTCAGTCTCCTTGCTGTGTGCTTGGGCCAAGCAGGTGTACGTGGGGCCTGCGGGGCTGATTGGGCAAGTGGTGGAGGAGAACTGGAGCGCGCTGTTGAAGGGTCGGACATTGTGGAGGAGGACACAGAAGGCTCAGTCACAGATTTCACCTTATTTCCCAAATCCTTTCAGGCATACGTTGCGGCAATGGGGTTGATGAAGCATGTGATGTTGGGCCATGCACCAGTTTGGAGGTAGACGCTGTGCACAACGCTTCAGAGCATGAAACGTGGGCCCTACTTGCCCTCTTGTTTGGTTGTTCCAGGCATACGTGGCGGCGACAGGGCTGATGGAGCACCTGGTGGAGGAGATACTGGGCGCGTCGGGCGCGTTCAAATGTGCAGCGTCGCTGCAGATAGACTTTGACCTGCTTGGCGAGCTCATCAAGTTCAACCCCAGCATGTTCCGCCGCCTCAACGCGCTGCTGTCCCCTCAGGACAAGTTCAACCAGTTCATTGAGGTCAGAAACCAAATGTCTCCTTTGGCTTTCGTTGATCTGTTTGTCTGTCTGTTTGTTTGTTTGTTTATTCTGGTGCAGTCTAGGCTGGGCAGCAGACCTATGTTGGCGGCTGACACCGGTGAACTTCATCTGAACAGTGCACGTGCACGATTGATGACTGAGCACTTCCATTGCTACGAGTGTGAACAAAATGGACTCAGAAAACAGCAGAGGCAAAAGGGGAGGGAAGAGGGGACGAGATGAGGCAGCCTCGTCTCAATGAGGTTTCCTCTTCGCCCGCTCTTCTTCAGCCGTGTTCATCTCCCCCCCCCCCCCCCTTGGCGCGCGCTTGGGAAAGGCAGCGGATCACATCCGAGGAGGTGTGAAACAGCAGCATCAATGAACCATTTCGTTCCTTCCATCTGGGCCTTCACGCTGTGGCTTTCTTTGGTGCCCTTGGTCGGGTCATGAGGAGGTTCCCAGTCCACAGTGAAATTGTCCCAGCTCTGCACGGATATTTCTTGCAATTTGTCGGACCATTAAGCGACAAGCCTTTTTTATGCAGGGCCTCGTCGCGGCGAAGTCCTCCTCCCCCACCCGGCCCCAACTTGCCGGTTGGAGTTTGACCCCACCAAGATGATTTTTCAGCTTGCGGACTTCGACTAGAGTTGGCAAGTTGCTCACAACCATAGCGGTAGACTGCAGCTGAAGTTGGTTCAAGTGCATGTACTCACACACCTCTGCCCTTTGACTCCGTTTCTGCAAATGACAATGTACGTGTTCATGCTCATGCACGTGCACGTGCACGTGCATGAGCATGTGGACACTCATGCTGAATGCTCGCAAGTGTCTTCCGTTCCATGCCGCAGGTGATGGTGACACATCTCGTCGACTCCAACGTCTTCATCCGCTCGGTCGTGCTGTCAGTGCACGCCTTCCAGTGGGGCCGTCCCACCCCGCCGTACCTGGGCCCGTGCCCGACCCCACCGTTGCCTCCCCTCACCCCACCGGCTCATGCGGGTGGGCATGAGAGCAACAGTGAAGGCACCGGCGATCGCAGCAGTCGTGGTGGCGGGGGGAGCCGCGTGCAGGCTGCCGCGACAGGTGTAGATTTCTTGCAGCAGTCTGACGTGGACCGCAAGGGAAAGAAGAAGGTCGAGGAGGTTGATGGCATGGATGAGGACATGGCGTGGATCGGATGGGGTGGTGATGGCCCGCCTGTTGCTGCAGCGACAGCAGCAGGAGGTGATGCAGCGGGATGCAGCAGCAGCAGTTCTGCCGTGGAGCACAGCAGGCTGCCTGCGCGCGACTGCAAGCTGGCGGCGTTTGTGCAGTGCAACTCGGTGCAGCTGCTCCGTGACCTCATGGCTGCCGTGCGACTGGGCGACATCAACCAGGTGAGGTTTCCTCGTCTATACATCAGCTCTGTTGCCTCTTATGAGGAGTCAAACTTGTTTTCTGTTCTGAGTGAAGTGGCGATNGCCTGTTGCTGCAGCGACAGCAGCAGGAGGTGATGCAGCGGGATGCAGCAGCAGCAGTTCTGCCGTGGAGCACAGCAGGCTGCCTGCGCGCGACTGCAAGCTGGCGGCGTTTGTGCAGTGCAACTCGGTGCAGCTGCTCCGTGACCTCATGGCTGCCGTGCGACTGGGCGACATCAACCAGGTGAGGTTTCCTTGCCTGTGCACCAGCTCTGTTGCCTCTCGTGAAAAGTCAAACTTGTTTTCTGTTCCGAGTGAAGTGGCGATGGAAGGAGCATAGTTCAGCGATGAGGAGCGCACGTTCTGTTTGGTGTTTGAGCGTCACCAGAAGAGCAGCTGTTGAAGGTGACTACTGCCAATGTGCATCGCCACTCGCTGTTTCCTCCTGTGCATGACTTCAGCTCATCCCAAGTCTTCTGTTCATCAGTTCCATATGGACGTCAGGGAATTTGGTGGCCAGCATTGCCACAGTCCCCAAACCTTGCACCTTGCGTATGACCCGTGCTCGCCCAATTGCGTGTATGCAGGACAACATCTGCGTTCTCAACACGGCGCTCATCTTTTTCATCTTTGCGCACCGCAAGGGCACTCTTCTGCCCTTCCTCCAAGCTGTGAGGGAAGCTGAGGGGATGGACACTGTTGCATCCCCCTCCATATCCCCATCTCCATCCTCGTCATACCTATCGGCTACAACAGCACCGTCACCTCCCTCTACTTCTTCAACATCAGCAGCCGACAGCAGCAACAGCAGCACCAGTGCCAGAGAAAGCTTTGACAACACGAGTCTGTGGCCTTACTCTTCTGGTGTAGCTTCGCCAGAGGGTAACATAACTTCCGACTCATCTTCTCATCAGTATGGTAAGAACAGAAGCAGCAGCAACAGCAGCAGCAGTCTCAATGTTTCTCCGGCGACAGCCATGCCGAGCAGCTTCGGTAGCAGCTTTGGCAGCAGCGGCAGCAGTAGCAGCAGCAACGGCACCGTGCTACAAAATTTCCGCTCTTTGCTGGACTTCTGGCACGAGTACTACTTGCGCAAGCGCGGCCGCGACTGTGCAAGCCTGCAATTCTCCACCAACATACCTTTCACAGAGTGGCTCAACATCGTGGAGGTTCTCTGTGGTCCTCCAGATTGCCCCACCTCACTCGTCTACACGCCACCTGCAGATGGAGCTGTAGGAGGCCAAGTGGCAGGTTGTTCTGCCATGCCGCTGCAAGCAGACCCGCCACCTAGGCGTTGTTAGTAGTGTTGGCGAAAGGCAGGGTGGACACATGGATGCATGGACGAGGTATCATGATTTCCTGCCTCGCATTGCTTACGGAGGCTTTGCCGTCCCAAATGCCCAAAATTGATGGTATTGCAAACATTTGCGAAGGGCATTTTGGGGTGAACATATTTTGGATTCCATTAGCCAACACACTCAAATCACACAATTGTAGTGATTTTTTCCGTACACCTACGACATGGGCATGCTCTGTGGACCATCGTGTGAGGGGGGCAAGACGCGCCCCCGCACTTGCCATGAGCGATGGGAGAAAGTGAACCTTGCACATTCATCATTTTGCATTTGTCGACTTCCTCAATGGGTATAATCATAACAATCATCATCCACCCTCGAAGCATTACTCTTTTTCATGTTGGTGAAGTTAGGAGGAAGAAGATTGCAGCTTGCCCATTACCAAGGAACAGGGTGGGGGATCCTATACTTGGTTTTCAGGCATTCGTGACGGGCATACACTCGACATTCCCCAGAAATTACTCTGAAGACGCTCGACTTCGTGTCATTCCCAACATAGGCGAAATCACCCTTCTATCCAATCCGCGAGGGTGGTGGTAACGCCCTACCCAGTGAACAAGTTTTATTGACGCCCTGCCCAATGACTAAAAAAATAGGACTGCCCTGCCCACTTGCTTCACCATGCTCGATCAACGGCATGGGCCGCTGATCAAGCAAAGTGAGGTGGAGCATGTTACCCAGCCCCCCCCCCNGCAGCAACTGCGCGTCCCCATTCGCTGCATCACTTTGCGCTGTGACAATCAAAGCACTAAGGCGATTGCTGAACATGATGGCATGCATCATACACGCACGAAGCACATCAATGTTGAGCATCATTTTGTGCGTGAGCGCATTGCTGCAGGTGATGTCCAGATCGTCTGGGTCGATACACGACAGCAGCGAGCTGATTTTCTGACGAAGGCACTCAGCAGCAACGTCTTCAAGGCGGCTGTGCATGCAGTTGGGCTGTTGTGTCCACGTGGTGGTCCTGGTTGAATGGTTGTGGCTAGTGCTCGTACAGTTGTTTGTCACTCCTTGTGACACCCTTTTGTGATTGTGCGCTCCTGTCACTGTGCGTCGGCTGTGAGTCATGGGGGAGTGTTGGTATGTGTCCCACAGATTTGTTGTGACCTCTGGCCTCGCTGCACACTCACCGCACTGACGCAGGTGATTAATGCTGGAGTGACACCGGCGCTGACGTCACCAGTTACGTGGCACCGGATTGGAATGAGACTCTCTTATGGCTGGCATCAAGGTTACCTCTAGCACAGGCGTTTATAACCTGAATTGTTGTTGACACTAGGCTTCCTAGTGTATGACGGGGATGTATGTCCGGGTTGTCTTCCCGGGTTTGCTAGGTTGTGTGCGTGCAGGAAAATGTGTGGGTGAGGTCTCAGGTTCGAGTCTCACTAGGCGTGGGTGCGAGCGAGGATGGGCTCGCCGTTCGCCCGCTCGTCACCCCGCCACCTGCTCCGTTTCACCTAACAACACTCTCTCGTGTTACTTAGGTTTTTTTTTCACGTTTCGCTTGTCAAGCATACCCGTCCATGGCGTCTTGTGCCTCGCTTGGCTCGTGATTCCCCACTTCCCTCGCTCTCCCCTAACCAGGTTCTTCTACCCTCTGGTATCAGAGCAAGTGAGGGAAGGCGCTGTTTTCCCCACACGCCCATCAGGTTCTGGGCCGCCCACCGGTGACGTGGTGTCTCTTCACCACGCCATTCATGTCTTCCGCCGCCGGCGCATCTGCCCTCTAGCAGTAGCGTCAACCTGGGAGGCCGCAGTACGTCTAGATAGGCAGTACTGTGTCTCTGGCGAGTGGCTGTGTTCGCTCCTGTGGCAACACCAACCGACGCCACCCGCCACCCGCCATCTTCTCCTGGCTGCACCGTACCCTCCAAGCCCCCATCGTNACGTCCTCGTAGTCCTCCCACAGCTCCTCCCTCAGCTCACCTATGTCCCTGCAGCCACACACACCACTTGTGTGACAAGGCGGACGGCCTAGGCAGCAGGTGCAGCTGTAACCGGAGCCCTGGGGCAGCCGGCACCACCTCCATTGGTGGTGACGCGGCAGTTGCCACCAACCCCACTATAACTACAGCAGCAGCAGCACAGCACCCGCGGGCGGCAGCAGCAGCAGTAGCAGCAGCAGCACAGCACCCGCGGTCAGTAGCAGCGACAGCAGCACAGCACCCGCGGTCGGAAGCAGCAGCAGCAGCAGCAGCAGCACAACACCCGTGGTCAGCAGCAGCAGCAGCAGCACAGCACGCGCGGTCGGAAAACAGCAGCAGCAGCAGCAGCAGCAGCAGCACAGCACCCGCGGTCAGCAGCAGCAGCAGCGCAGCACCCGCTGTCGGCAGCAGCAGCAGCAGCAGCAGCACCCGTGGCCGCATATCGCCGTCTCCACCCGCGGCGGCAGCTGCAGCACCCGTGACCAGGTGTCTGCTGTCGCATTTGCGTGCACCATCTTGTGGTGCCGCATCCGTCACGCTGGCACAACCCGCCAACCAGAGCGTGCCCCCTCCTGGTGCGGACTACGAAGGGAGGCTGCCCCAGCGCCGCGTGCATCATCGCAGAGTAATGAGGGGTGAGCGCGAGTCCGGGCCTGCCGCTTCCACATCTGCGTGGACTTCCCGTCACCGTTCGGTAAGCGCCTCTCCGCCTCTCTCTCCCGGGGGGGACCCGCCGTTTCAGGATGCTTCAGAGTTGCCTGCGGCCCAGTTGCATTCAGCACTCGCACAAGGCGTTGTAAGTCTTGTGAGTGCTCTCACTCGCACGACGTCTGAGAAAGAAACTATGCAGCGTGTTGGGGCAGCAGCGTTGTTGATGCAACGTGCGGGCTTCCACGCTCGTTGCTTAGGTCAGCTGCCCCCTCAGTCTGCTGCTCTAGAGTCTAAGTCTGGAAGCTCTGGGTTTTGTTACTCAGAAACGCGCGCGCCAGAGTTAGCGCCAGAAAGCAGCTGAAAACTGATAATGACTGATTAGGAATGAAGAATGAACAACAATGGGAGACCCCTCCAAGTTCTAGGCCCCCCCCCAGCTCTGTAGAGCTTGTTACTCAGTTCAACAGCCAATCAGAAAATAGCTCAGTTCAGGCTGGCAGGTTTTCTCGGTGAGGCCTGCCAGGCAGCCGACAGCCCAAAACCCGGGCGTCGTCCGTTTTGCCTGAAAACTGGACCATACCATAATACCGCTGCTGCGAACGCAGCCGTGCGGTCAGAATCTGCTAGAAAAATAGTAGGGAGGAGTTATGGCAGCCTAAACCCAGATAGTGCCCACAACGGTTTATGCTGCCAAACAGGGCCATGCAACCTGCAACTGGGACCCTAGGCAGTGCATGACGATGCAGACGCAATGGGACGCGCTGGATGCATGCAAGCAGCAAATGCGGTGTCAATGACCGCCGGCAGCACGATCGCCGAGGAGGCCTGCCGATGGAGCTGAGCGCGTCGCCTGAGAGAGGAGGCTCCAGCGAACTGCGTGAAGACCTCAGCGTGCGTCGGCTCCACCGGACGACACTCCATCGGTGTCGAGTCTCGCCGTCAGTCATCTGCACGCCGATGTACACAAGCCGGGAGGACACAACAGAGCACACTGAGAGATACGAAAACACCACCACTCCCCCATGACTCACAGGCGTAGTGCACATGGGCGGACAGGGACACGGTCAACATCCAGACTCCCCCAGGGTATGCAGAGACGTAGGCAGAGACAAAGAGAGAGAGCCACTTAAGGACGAACGCCGACCGAACTCACAGCCTTCTTGAACGAGTCGCGCTTCAGTGCCTTGGTCAGGAAGTCAGCCAACTGTCGTGCTGTCTCAACCCACACGATGCTGATGCTGCCGTCATGCAACAATGAACGCACATAGTGATACTCGACGTTGATGTGCTTTGTGCGTGTGTGATGCACGCCGTCATTGTCGGCGATGGCCATGGCACTCTCATTGTCACAATGCAGCGTGATGGATGGGACAGACTGGCGCAACTCAGACAGCAGACGACACAACCACACACTCTCACACGCGCCTGATCCAAGAGCCACGTACTCAGCCTCAGCGGTGCTGCGTGCAATGCACCCCTGCTTGCCACTGCGCCAGGACACAGCCGTGCCGCCAATCAGAAAGATCCAGCCTGTGCGACTCTTGCCGTCCGGGCTGCCGGCCCAGTCGCTGTCGGTGTAGCCCATTGCGACAACAGACGGTTGACGGCGGAACATGAGACCTCGCCGAGGAGTCGAGACGACATAGCGCAGTACTCGGATCGCGGCCTCGTGGTGGAGGTGACGCGGCTCCTGAGAAAACTGGGCCAGGAGGTTGACGGCGAACGCGATGTCTGGACGCGTCATCGTCGCCAGGAACATCAGTGACCTGATGACTCGCAGGTACGCGGTCACGTCAACTGGCTCCCCCACAACAGCTGGGTCAAGACTCTTCAGCTTCACCTGGCCATCGGGCGACATGGGTGAGGATGCGCTCGGTACGAGTGGCAGGTCCTCGGCGAAGCGAGTGGACAGAGTCTGCACATAAGCAGCCTGATGGACATGGAGAATGCCCTGGGAGCGATCATGCTCGAGCTCCATGCCCAGGAAGACTCGGGCAGACCCGAGATCCTTCATTTGGTAGGTGGCGTGCAGCATTTCCTTGACGCGCTGGATGGCAGCCGTGTCTGGCGACGCAATGAGGAGGTCGTCGACGTACACCAGAACAGCAGCGAAGGTCTGGCCTCGCGGACTGACAAACAGTGCAGGGTCTGCGGTGCTGCGCTGGAGCCCACCACGAAGGAGCGTGTTGCTGATCTCCTGGTTCCAGCACCGAGGCGACTACTTCAGGCCATAGAGGGCCTTACGCAGGCGCCATACTCTCCCGGTGCCATTGTCGAAGCCTGGTGGCTGCACCATGTAAAGCTCCTCACCCTCCAGTGAACCATGGAGAAAAGCGTTGCTCACATCCATCTGATGCAGCTCCCACCCATGCTGGGCGACCAGGCTGAAGAGCGCCCGGCTGGTGGAGAACCGGCCAACTGGGGCAAAGATCTGGTTATAGTCGACCCCAGGGACCTGGGCAAACCCCTTTGCAGTGAGGCGGGCCTTGTACTTGTCCAAGGACCCGTCAGGTTTCCACATGCGCCGAAAGACCCACTTGGCGCCGATGGCCTTCCGACCTGGAGGAAGGTCGACGAGGTCGTACACGTGGTGCTGTCGGATAGCAGCGAGCTCATCGGCGCAAGCAGCGTCCCAGTGTGCGGCTTCAGGGGAGGCTCGTGCCTCGCGCAAGGTGGATGGGTCCTCCGGGCGTGCTGTGGAGCGAACAAAGAGAGCATGTGCCTCTCGCGCCCCAGGTGGGATGCGCGCAAGGGCAGCCACGACCGCGTGCCGATGCTCGTGATGGAGCATGGCATAGCCCAATGCGGATCCCGGGTGCAGATCTGCAATGATGGCCGCGGTGGTCAGGCCCAGGGCTTTGGTGCCAGGGTCCCCACTCACGACCGTGGGAGTGGAGGAGGCACGTGGAGCCACGGGGGGTCGAGGCGCCACCGAGCGCGGTGCGACGGTCTTCTTGCTCACCGACGACCTGGATCGGAGGCTGCCGCCGGGGCCACGTGTGTAGCGTGGCAAGGCGTGCGATGACGCTGAGTCTGATGGGCAAGTGGAGACGACTGGGGCTGTCGGCCCGGAGAGATCCGCTGACACGACTGGAGAGGCTGGCCCGGAGGGACCAGCGGGCGCGACTGGGGAGGCTGGCCCGGAGGGACCAGCAGACGCGACTGGGACAGCTGGCCCAGAGGGACCAGAGGACGCGGCTGGGGCAGCTGGCCCGGAGGGACCAGCGGACGCGGCTGGGGCAGCTGGCCCGGAGGGACCAGCGGACGCGGCTGGGGCAGCTGGCCCGGAGGGACCAGCGGACGCGGCTGGGGCAGCTGGCCCGGAGGG
>SZWC01023414.1:2932-14024 GCA_023375785.1 Penium margaritaceum | reverse complement strand
GGCGAGCCTTGTGAGCACTGCGCGGCCGAGGTTTCAAAGTGCAACGTTGTCATTCAGCGGGGGGTGGGCGATTCCCAGAGCGGTTGGTCAAATCAGCATCTTTGCGCTCGCTTCTTGCAGTTGCATGGGTGAGACTCCTGTTCGATTTTCATTTGTACGCTTTATCAGCGATGTCAACTGAAATGCATGGAGCTAAAGGGAACGGCTGGATACGTGGGTTGTTGTCGGAGTCGACATGTCCGAGCTGTAGCAATCTTTCTTCAGATCGACATTCAGTTCTGCGGGTGTATCCTGAAGTGTCCGAACTGGGAGCAGAGCGGGGAAGGCCTTCCAATGCTAATTCGAAATCGGAGTGATTAGAGGACGGTATTTTAATGGTGGAGAGGGAGAGAGAGAGAGAGAGAGAGAGAGAGAGAGACCAGCGAAAAGGGAGCAGGCCGTTGGTCTTTCCCCTGTACGAGGGCAAAGCCTGCCCTCCGAAGACAGCCATTCCGGACCTTCGTGAACAATAAACGTTTTGAAAGCCTAATGGCGAAACATCAAGACACGCCCTTAAAAATCTGCAAACCAATGAGGAACGAGTCCAACCGTCTCTGGCTTGCTTCTTGTTTCGCAACTATGACTGGGCGCACTGGTGCTTTCGGGCACGGCTGGAGAAGGCCAATGAGCGGGGTCGATATCAAATTCGACGAATGAGGAACCACGAAGGACCTTCCTCAACTTGCAAACTGGGTTGACGTAGTTAAATGGCATACACGGGCAATAAGTACAGCGGCACTTCGGGGACCCGCGAAGGGACGGCGGACGGGCTAGAACTTCCAGCCCGGTGGACTCGTGGCCCTCTCACGATCCTTACCGATGAAGATGCCTACCTTTTTCCACTCAGGTGGGTTCGATACTTCTTCGTCACTAAGTTCGGCCAAGGCATATCACATGGAATCAAAATGCTCAATCAACACAGGGTTTCGAATATTACTCCATGAACCAGATTGAGTGCAAAGTGTTACAACAAGCAAGTACAAGGATAAATTCATAATAATTTTCAAGGAAAATTAGGAGTTTAATTACTCAAAGACATCGTACTTGATGTACATCTTTTTCTTTGCACTATTATTGTGGTTCAAAACCTCATCCATGGGATACCTTTGCATAGTTCAATCATCACCAATATTTCTCAAACGTATTACAATGATATCACAAATACTTTAAACATTCTCCAACTCTAGTAGAGAAAAATTAAACTTATGGATAGTAAGGAACATGCATTTGAACAATAGAAATGTAGCTCTCAATCATCCAGAACAAATCATTATCTTTTCTCCATAAACATCAAAAATCATAAAAACTATTTTTTACATGTAGAAATATGTGTAAAATGTGAAACTCTACATAACAAGCTTTGAATTAAATTTTTCATTTACTTCCTCCTTTACAACCATGACTCCACTGAAGCCATTTTAGAATGATTCTACAAAAGAGGAATGGGGAAAACTTAATGGGTGTCTTTTTCTATCTTCTTCACCATACTTTCTTGTGCGTGTAAAAAATAAAAAGAAGTCCCGTTATAATTTTTTGGACATTATAAACACAATCTACATCTTTGAGAAATTCAGAAGCCTTGTACTTGCCTATTCAAACACGTTGTCCCTAAAGGGGTATATGGAATCATATTGTAAGACCTCATTTTCAAGGATTACTTCTAGTTTTTGAATGTTTCCTGATCAAGAATCGTGAAGAAGACAAAGTATCAAATCACCTACGTGAACAAATATAGATAACATCTTCATCCTACCGTACAGTAAGGGACAAGGCACACAAAAGGTTCATGTGAAAAACTCTATTTGTGACACACTTTGTTCACAAAATAAAAACTCGAACATAGAAAAAATACACGTCTACAAAGAGATGGAATTGAAGCAGTCTTTGACATGAAAAGTGGAAGCAAATGCTATTGCATGATGGCAGCATCTCATCACAACTTCCATGAAGATGTTTCTCATGGCCTCTTTTCACCAATCGAGGTTCATGAAGATGAAGCACTCAAAATCAAGACCAATTTCTTTCCTTGTTGCATTTGCGAGTGGATTATGTCAACGTTGTACTAAAACAAGGTACTTGTTTCTGTCATGAAATTAACGAAACATCAAAGGGCCAAGACTAGTAATTAACGTAGCTTGGAAGCAAGGCCTTGAGGGAGTGGCAGATGCATCCCACATTCTTTGCCCTCATGTCTCTTGAGAGATGCGATTACTGCATAGATGTCAAGCTCCCATGTGGTGAAGACGGTACTACATCCACAGCACAGTACCAAAAGCTACGGATTCTACGATGAATTCCCGGGTCCATGTCTATTGGGAATAATGACTTGTACTGGCTAGATAAATCCAGGCAACCAGCCCTGAAACAGCCTCAAGGGTCTGGCTTGTAATGTAGTGTGGTGGCATGTGCAAGAGGGTTGTGCATGCCTCCAGTTAGCAGTACAAGGGAGGGGAGCTACTCGCAGCACGGTATTGCACAACTATCTTGATCAAGGAACACTATAGCTGATAGAGCAGGCTACATGCACCCTGAGAATGAGACTTTCAATGCATAAACATCCTCATGCTAGGAGCCTAGGCTAGTCTATCTCCATGGGCCTGTCTGGTACAAGCTCTAGGAGTCTCTTGATCGACTCGTTTGATGCAGCAATATGGTACGATCAAAGATTGTCAAAGAAAAGCCTACAGATGAAGCAAACTCCTGGTAAAGTTGCACCTGAACACCTCATGAAGCTTACTAAACGAGGAAGACTTTCCTCAAGCCTGCTGAGGTTTGAGTAAAACATTCTATACTATAAGAAGCTTCCCTTGAAGGAAGCTTCTCCTTACTAGGGCACAAGAGTGAGACGCTTGAACCACCTGAAGGAAGCTTCTCCTTCAAGTGGTCAACTTTCTATATCCACAAGTATAAAAGGAAGAGTTCCTCTCATTTCAATCCATCTCAGCATACTACAAGCAATCAGGTCTGCCTAAGCCTCTCACTCTAGAGCCCAAAACCAAGACTCTGGTGGAGATCCCTCTAGCTTTTAGTGACTTTTCTCCTCAACAAACTAACGAGTGACTAGGACAATGTTTGAAAAGTGCTCAGGTTCAAGTATGAAGCAGAGCTTACACAAGCATGCATTTGTAGAATCATTCTAACAAAGCAACTTCATCGGTAGATAACAAGCGAAAACGGAAGAATTCTTTCCAATGCAACTTACCACTGTGTGAGTGCTGCCGCGTCCTCCCCTTAGCCCTCAGGGAACACTTTGCCCACCAAGAATTATGCGTCAACCAAGTTGTTTGCCCAATCCTTGCCAAACACCAAAAGTGCAACGTGTATGGCGAGAACGTAGGATGACATCCTGTAGTTGAGTGCCATTATTGCAAGTAGATTAAGCACATTACTCGGGAGTGCAAGAAAAGGATGTGAGATAAGCAACAAGCAAGGCGATAGCAACATGAAAGAGGAAAACAATCAAGAGGAAAGGGCAAGAAGACACAACTCGTTGTAAGGAAAAGCAGCCAAAGAAGGGCAAGAACAAAGAGGCCAAGAAGCATAATGGAGAAAAGGAAAAGGATTTGAACTATGCACGATCTGTCTTCACGTTTTCAACCAAGAAGAGTGATGAGCTGGTCAGCTTCACCTACATGTGGTACGTGGATACTGGGTGCACATCGCACATCACACATGATAAGGCTTGCTTTTGTGAACTTGAATCTTGCTTTGTCACATTGGCCAAAAAGTCGCAAGTGCCTGCTTTGCGTGAAGGAAAAAAAACGGTGACCGGATACAATGGTTCTTCGTTTAAGCTTAAAGATGTGTTATGAACATCTGACATCATGATTAACCTTTTGCACGGCATGATTGAGCTAGATTTTGAAGCACAAGCTCCAACAAGAGGGCTAGAGACGCCCTTCTTGCAGCAATTATCCACCACGTTTTTGGCGCAGACCTTTATTTGTGGCACAAATGGCTTTGCCTTATTAGCAACCGAATTGTATAGATAAAGTAAAACAAAGAGCAGGTCAGCGGACTTTACATGAAGGAAACCGTTAGAAGATGCAATAGAACCTTGTGAAGACTGCGTGTGGGCAAAGATACCATGACAAGTGTTTCTTTTAGCAACAAATTGACATGTCAGCCACAAGCTAGGGCTGGTCCACACTTACATATGTGGAAATTTTCCAAAGACCACGGTCTATGGAGAATGGTGGTATTTTCTTCTCTTTGAAGATGGTGCAAAAAAGACGGTGTGGAGCTATCCTTCCTGCACAAGAAACAAAGCACCAGCATACTTCTTCTAGTGGCTTTCAATGGTCTAGGGACAAGGCAACAACAAACTACACGTTCTCGGCTCAAATGGTTTTGGCTAGTACACCAGACTGAATTTGTAACTCAATTCGAGGACCTTGGCATCGTACAGCAGTTCATCACACCATACACACCACAGCAAAATGGCGTAGCACAAAGAAAAAACCACACAATGGAAGAGATGCTTAATTTGATGCTTCTTGGTGCAACTCGAAAACTCATTGTGGTCATATGCATTTTGACAAGCAATTTGGGTTTGTAACCACATGCCACACGTGTTGGTTCCAAGCATGACACCCTTCTGAGCAAGGCATGATGACAAGCTTGAAATCTCAATGCTATGCTCCTTTGGGTGCATCGCTCTACTTCATTGCCTAAAGGAACATCGGTGGAGACTAGTTGACAAAGTAACTTGGTGTGTCTTCCTCGGACAAAGCCCTATCATGAAGGGGTGGGAGTTCTACGATGTGGACTCTCATCAAGTTATTACGCAAAGATACTCCATATTCTTTGAGAACTTGACATGTTTTGCTTGGGAGGCTAAGCATGCAAGTGAGCCTACACTACTTTAGACATTCTACGACTCTTGTATGGAGATGCTAGAGGAGGGGGATGCAAGAAGTGTGCCACTAACCCTTCTGGATCTGGTAAAGAGTGATGAGTAGCCAGTGGCCCCGAGTGGGACCCTTGACACTCACAGAGACAAATATTTTACAACTCATTATGAAGCGCGTGTAGTATCTCATGAAAAAACTGTGGTCGTGGGAATGCAAAATGATGTGCATGCAACGCGGAAAACACAAAATTGACCTGCTGGAGATAAAGGGCACCTTACGTGCCTCCTTCAAGAAAAGTTGTAGTAAGGAGAAGAGAACAAAATCAAGGGGTTAACATATGTATTATAGCTTGCACCATCCACAAGGAGGCGGATGATGTACTAGAAGACTTTACGATGACGTACCTTTCAACTCTTATATCTATGAGCACGCTTCCACCAAAGCCAAAGACTTTAGAAGAATCCTTGTAGGGTGAGCACCTCCAAGGTGGAAAGGAGCACTTGACTTAGAGTACTAATATGTCATAGATCAAGGGACATGGGAGCTCACGGAGCTTCCATGTGGGACATAACCAATGGGAATAAAGTGGATGTTTCATGTCAAGACAAAGGCAAATGGAAGCATTGACAAGTTCAACACTCGCCTCGTGGCAAAGGGCTTCACGCAAGTTGAGTCCAAAGACTTTACGTAATACCTATGCTCCTTTGAGTCGCTACACAACCGTCCGTATCATGCTGGCACTTACAACAGTGATTGACTACGAGGTGTAGTAGCTCAACGTTACAAATGCCTTTCTGCATGGTGATATGGAAACAACCGTCTACATGATGCAACCAGAGGGCTACAACAAAGAGAAAGGCAGAGTGTGCAAACTGGTGAAGAAATTGTACGGACTAAAGCAAAGCCCCCTGATTTGGTAGAAGAAGCTACGAGCAATACTTTAGTAACTGGACTTTGAGCCTTCAACAAATGACAATTGTCTCTTATTTCATAAAACATAACTAAACACAGAGCCTGATTGCTACGTGTTGGCCTGATTAGACAACCTTCTCATCATTAGTCAGTCGGCAGACTAATGATGAGAGAGAGAGGTGGCTTGCAAGGAGTTGGACAGAGCTCTATGATACCTAAACATGATTGGGGACACAAATCCTGCTTTTGAGGTGGCAGCCAGCCTTTACCTCAGGTGCTATGTAGACGCATGTTTGTGAGGAATGGAGGAAAACTGTTAGAGTACATTAAGTTTCATGTGCTTTCTTGGCGCAAGAGCACAATCCTAGACCAATTAGTAACAAAACCACATCACCCTTCAATTAGTTGAACCTCATTATGTGGCTGACACTTTAGCAGATGATGAAATCACGTATCTCCGCAAGCTCTTAGAGAACATTGAATTTGCTCAAGCACATCCGACAAGATGTTTTTTTTCATCAACAACCAAGCGACTGACCCTAAAATACTAAAAAACATATCCAAGGTCAAACAAAGCAGATCGACATTTGTGGGCACTAAATTCGATCAAAGGTCCAAGACTAAACGGTCAAACTCGTACATGTGCCCAACGCTAAGCAAGCAACAAACGTTTTGACAAAAATTGTCCCAAAGGAGGAATTCTACACGTGTATGGAGCAATTTAACCTCACCTCCAACGCCCTCTTGACAGAATGTTGCTGCGAAATGGCCTGTCTTGGACGGGACATAGAAGTCAAACACACACATCTTCAACATCACACAAGCCTGATTTATGCACAAGGATATCAGATGCTTTATGGTGCACAAGACGTAAACAACTGATGCACAAACTACCAAAGCAGCGGTGACACTAGCGGTACTTCGTCGATCTATAAATCAACGTGACTTTCATGGATCACAAGATGGTGCATGGCGTTTTGCAAAGAGAGCTACAAAAGGCATCACCAAAGAATAGTACAATTCTTTTAGCAAAATCCAGCTTATTTCCACAGCCGCATAAGCACTACCGCAAGATTTCCCTTTTGAGAAGAAACTACAACCCAAAAGCTGGTTTTACAGTCCTTTTCTTGCAACGTGACCCGCTGAACGAGGAGATAATCTAACAAGAAAGGCAGGACCCACTTAGACTTTTAAGCATTTCTTTGCCATTAAAAATGGCCGAGTGAGGCCTTACCCCCTTGTAACAAAAAGATTAACAACAATGTGCAGCAAGCTTGCGAGCAACCAAAGTACCTATCATAGCTTATGCAACAAGTGGAGTTGCATGATTGGAATGACATCATCATGAGAGAGGCGGTGGCAAGCTAGCAACGAAGAAAACAAAACAAAGGAGAAGCAAGCAAGCGGCTATGGTACTCACAACCGCTCGCTCAAGAGTCTTGCCGTTGAAGTCAACAATCAATGGGGAGCAAGGTGAGGACCCGCTTGCTAAGTAGCCATTGCGGGAGCACAAATTCCATCATTTGCGGCTGTGGACAAGACAAAATTGGTGGCAGACAGGTTAAAATGCAAGCAAGTGGAGGGAGCAGCATGAGATGCCTCTTTGACATTGCATGAGTGGCATTCTCTCAAGGGAAATCATGTAGTAGACATGCAAAAACAATGGGACAATGCAGGAGGAAGGAGGAGGAGAAGTCTAGCAAATGTCTGGTGAAAAAGGGAGGGGTCCAAGGGGCACTCACGATTCACATAAAGGTGTCAAACTTAAGTAAGACCTCTCATTCACCATCAAAATTAGAAGACGCGCCCTGAATTCAATGGCAGCCTATGCAGGTGACCATTACGGACAGATGTTACAAGAACTACAGTTTTACGTCCACACCTCTAGGACAAGGAGGTCCAAATCGGTTCATTGAAGAAGCATCTACAGCTTCAACAGCTGTTATTAGCCTAGATAAGCGGGTTGGGACTGAAACGCTGTGGACACCCTCTCATGCAACCACGACGACTTTTGTACAACTCTAGCAACTATAAAGTCAACAGTGATTTTGGAAACAATTTTTTGAGACGATTCTCAACCTCTAGAGGTGCAAGAAGGACATAGGAAAGAGCCGTGCGAACCAAATCAACATGTTTAGCCTCATCTTGATGAAGCACCACTTGAGTTCTTGTTGCATTAAGAAAACAAAAACTTCCTACATTGGCCCAAACTTGACCCAACAGCATTTTTATGCAATAAGTTTATCAAAAGAAGGGTGAGTGGACTTGAATTAGGTGAGGAACTGACCCTAGCACCAAGTCAAGATAGAATAAGTTTTTCCTTGGGTAGACAAGTTGATATAGACAATTTTACAGATTCCACACTACATAAATGACACTCTGCACCGTTTCCTCAACAACGATTTATAGAAGTCACTTAAGGAATTTGTTTGGAGCAAGCATGAGTTACATGCTTTAAACCACCAATGCCCTAATTGAGGAGGAGTGGTTATAGGTGCGATTACTATATTGCTTTCAAGTTCCAAAGTGGTGAAGAAGACACTGCATTTGGAGCACTTTACGGAAAGTTTCAAATTTTACGCTGAATTCGCAAGGTCCCGTCTACAGAGAATTCTCTTCTTTTCAGGCCACAAAAATCCTTGCAACCATCCATGAAACAACCTTCAGGGCCAGGTGTGTAAAACAGTGTTCTAAGATATGCAAGAGGATTGCGCATGCATCTAGTTAGCTGTAGATACAAGGGGAGCTGGTCGCTACACAATATTACAACTTCAATATCATAGAATATTTTAGCTAGTGAAACAACTGTGTGTCCCATGAGAATAAAACTTGCACTACATCAGCATCCTTAACTTTAGAGCCTGGGCTAGTCTAAATGCATGGGCGTATCTAGTGTAAGCTTCAGGAGGCTCCTCTTAATCGATTATGATGAAGTAGCATTGCACCATCAACATTTGTCAGAGAAAAGCGTGCAAAGCCAGTTTTTTCCTCGGGAAGCTACACTTGATCACATGATGAAGCTTCCTTAACAAGGAAGCTTCTCCTTGAGCTTGCTGAGGTGCGAGTAACGGAAGTTGTACAACAAGAAGCTTCCCTTGAAGGAAGCTTTTGTTATCAGGGCACAAGAGGGAGTAGACCTGAATTACCAGAAGGAAGCTTCTCCTCGAGGTGCTCAGCTTGCCAGATCCAAAGCTATAAAAGGTAGAGCGCCTCTCTATTCAATCCATCTTAGCATTGTGCAATCACTCAACTTTGATCAATCCTTATCTCTAAAGCCCTAGATCAAGACTTTGCTTGAGATTACTCCAATGTCCCTGTAAGCCTAGCAAGGCATGTCAACCTTTGTCGAGGCTACCTTGGAGTCCATTCAACCCTTATTTGTGCCAAGACCCTTTCCATGATGGTTTTCAAGGCCTACCAAAGCGTTGTCCCATAGTGGGCCTAGAGCTTTACTAGCCTAGAGTGTTATCTTTTTCATGTACCATACTTGTACTTTACACTATTTAAGATATCAGTCCTGAGTTGCAATCCCTTCTCATGCCATTATACAAGGTACGAATATTGATCACCCGATGATCCTACCATCATGGGTCATAGCCCTTGCTGCTAGTCTAACAAAATCAATAATGGAAAAGGGTCAAGACATGTGAAACAAAGCTGGACCATGAGTCGTAGATGAAAATCCCTATTTGAACTATCAACCATTGTGGAAGGGAGGAAAGCTTGCAAAGAACAACAAAGACAACCTTAAATGGAAATTGTGCATAAAATAGTTGAATCATGAGGAAGAAAACTGAGAATCACAAGTTCTCAAAATCAGTCTAGCAGAAGTGCATGAACAAGAACACAAAAAGCACTACTTTGTTTCCACAAACAATCCTAACCAGAGATAACTTGTAATAAAAGAGATTTGATGTGATACCATTTTATCAAACCAACTACAAACATCTATGTGTTGAACATCACCCGTAAGTATTTAATATAAGACATGACTTTGCAACATCATGATTCAACTCTCTTTTGCATATAAAAAACTTAAAAAAAATGCTTTTATGTTTTTCATATGACTTTAGCAACAATAACAATTTTAGAAAATCATTGAAAACTTTGAAGGACTCCAAAGACCATTTGAGTCTTCAGAAAGACAAGAGTCAGAGAACATTCAGAACTGGTGAAAAACACGTCTTTACTTATGATGATCTTCTATGGACAACTATTGAAATGGTAAAGAAACTAAGAAAAAAACTTCTTAGTAGATATACACGTTTGAAAACAGAAAAATGATCATAAGGATGTTGATATGAGTCAATAGATAGGTACATCCATTTATATGTTCATCTTTTGAAACATATGTGGAAACATATGAACAAACATGATTATGGAGATATGAGATGTAAACGTACATTCAGATGTAAATATTCGTATGGATAACCATATACACATCGATATAGTATAGATACAGATGAAGTTGTAGATTAGATTTACATATGAACATAAATGAATGAATTGATATAGATGTAAAAAGAGTCATGGATATAGATAATGCCAAAGATTTAGTTGTAGAAAAATATTTTGATGAATGCATATGCACACGTCAGAGTACATATAGTTCCGTGTGTAAAATCATACATAGAAATAAGAAAAACAAAGACAAATAAGTAACCAGGAATCGGTAAAACAAAAAAATATATTATTAATATAGATAAAACTATTCAGTTAAAAATAGACATATACATCAATTTAGATGTATATAGCCATGTAGATATTCATGCAATTAAAGACATAGATATATACATAGATATAGATATAGATATTGATATAGATATAGGTATAGATATAGATATAGATATAGACATAAAGATAGATGTAGATATAGATGTAGATATAGATATAGATATAGATATAGATATAGATATAGATATAGATATAGATATAGATATAGATATAGATATAGATATAGATATAGATATAGATTTAAATATAGATATAGATATAGATATAGACATAGATATAGATATAGACATAGAAATAGAAATAGATATAGATATAGATATATATATAGGTATATATATAGATATAGATATAGATTTAGAGTTAGATATAGATATATATATATAGATATATATATAGACATAGATATAGATATAGATATAGATATAGATATAGGTATAGATATAGGTATAGATATAGATATAGGTATAGATATAGATATAGATATAGATATAGATATAGATATAGATATAGATATAGATATATATATAGATATAGATATAGATATAGATATAGAT
>SZWC01023413.1:10578-30435 GCA_023375785.1 Penium margaritaceum | reverse complement strand
GCTGCAAACGAGAGTTGCATGCCGAGTCATGTTCCGCTGCAACGAGGCAAATTGGGGTGCAAAATCGTGCCATCCCATTTCCGTGCTGCGCGGTAGTGGTCTGTTAACAAACGCAGGACATAGACAGAAACAGCGTCCGCAAAGGTGAGTGGAGGGAGAGAGACATAGGATGATTTGCAAAACGTCTAAGGTCTATTTCATCCTAAGGTCTATTGTATCCTAAGGTCTATTTTATCCTAAGGTCTATTTTATCCTAAGGTCTATTTTATCCTAAGGTCTATTTTGTCGTACGGTTGTGGTGTGTGAGCACACGCAGGACAAGGTGACTGGAGGGTGAGAATTAAAGCCTTGTGGTTACGTTTTCAACTCTAACTTTCTGGTTACGTTTTGAATTTAACTTTCTGGTTTTGTTCTTTACTCCAACCTTCTGGTTACGCTTTTAACTCAAACCTTCTGGTTACGTTTTGAACACTAACTTTCTGGTTCAGTTTTAACTCTAACCTTTGGTTATGTTTGTAACTCTATCCTTCTGTTTACATTTTCAACTCTAACCTCCTGGTCAGGAGGAGCCTGATGGATGGGTGGTTGGTGGATCAGACCCGCATGGTATAGCTGGCACAGCAGCACGCGGGTTTGACGAGCCGTGGCGTCCCCATTTCTTGACAGATTGCTTTCCGTGCAAATGGCACCGGATCCAATCCAACACATCGGTCAGAGTGAGTGAGCGAGCGAGGACTTGCATTGACACGTGGATATTTCTTAGACGTTTTGAAAAACGTCTAAGAAATATCCGGTCAGAGTGAGTGAGCGAGGACTTGCATTGGCACGTGGACTTTTGCAGGCCTTGTTAGGGCCATGTGTTTCTGTGTGTATCACATGCGAGCACTGTGGAGGAGCCATGACGCTCTACCGACCCACACAGCAAGATTGGATTTTTCTAAAGCGCTTTGCAAAGCTTTTAGAAATATTTAATCCCGCAGAGTGCTCGGGCCGATGAGCAGACTCGTCCAGTGATTTTTTAAAACGCTTAGCAAAGCGTTTAAAAAATCACTATTCCATCCCTAGGCCATGCCATCTCGCTCCAGCTTGCATGTGTGCATGTGCCACGATGCTGCAGCACGGTGTCCCTCCTGTGCAAGCATGAGTCGGTCGTCGGTGCGGACAAGGACCGACGACCACCTCACCACTTCAGACAGAGCAAGCGTCTAGGAAAAGATCAGGCTATCCACAATGCACTAGCAGGGGGTCCTCCTGCGCAAGCATGAGTTTGTAGTTGGTGTGCACGTGATTGTGCACCGTCTCACCATTCCAAAGCATGCGTCGGTTGTTGGTGTGCACGTGATTGTGCACCGTCTCACCATTCCAAAGCATGCGTCGGTCGTTGATGCGCACGTGATTGTGCACCATCTCACCATTCATACAGCGCCGGCCATGATGATGACAAGGATCGCGTCGAACATTCGTCACGTGCTGCTGCAAGGCATGCTCTGCCACATTGTCTTTTGAGTGAAATCTCTCTTTGGTGAAGGGTGCCACTGTTGGACTTCGTTCTTTGTGAATGCTTCTTAAAGCATTTCAGACATATATAGAGAGTCTGTCGAGCCTTCTTCTTCGTTGAGTGAGACTTCGACTGGAGTGCAAAGTGTGTGCCACTGTTGGAGGAAGTTTCAGCGCAGTCGTACCCAGGGCATCTCACGCCGTATGTGACTCTGTGCAAATAGGAAATGAAAAACTTTGGCGTTTTGCAAAATGACTAAGTTCTAAATTCCGGTTGCTTCGTTTGGTTAGCCAAATTTTGTAACCTTACCCAGCGCATCTCACGCCATCTGTGACTCTGTGCTACTCCCTTGCAAATGATGGAGGTGTTGACGGCAGCGACAGAGATGACCAGCAGCAGCAGAAGCAGCAGCAGCAGCAGCAGAAGCAGAAGCAGCAGCAGCAGCAGCAGCAGGTGCGGCGGCGGCGGTGGCTGTAAAGGCAGTGGTGAAGGCGGCAGCAGAGGCAGCGACGGCGGCGGCAGTGGCAGTGCTAGCAGCAGCAGGCCTTCAATGAGTCCCAGGATGAGATGTCGAGCAGTGTTGGCAAGGCGGACGCCTTATACTTGAAGGCAGACGCCTTATACTTGAAGGCAGACGCCTTATACTTGAAGGCAGACGCCTCATACTTGAAGGCAGACGCCTTATACTTGAAGGCAGACGCCTCATACTTGAAGGCAGACGCCTTATACTTGAAGGCAGACGCCTTATACTTGAAGGCAGACGCCTTATACTTGAAGGCAGACGCCTTATACTTGAAGGCGCAAGACGTTTCTTCCGCATAAGCCGCACCATATGAATAATTAGGGCGCGCCCTGATGTCTGTCTGTAGCAAAAAATGTGGCCAAATCTTTCCGAAAAAAACGGGGGGGAGGGGGGGAGGGGGGTGGGGGGGGGAGTAGGTACATTTTAAGCTCAACACGAATCTGTCGGGTTGGGTAGCGCCAACCTGTAGCCCAAGTGGGGACACACCTTCGGGATCGATGCCAGTCGGGTGGGGCCCATGCTGCCAGTACAGACATCTGCCATGCTGCCAGTACAGACGTCTGCCATGCTGCCAGTACAGACATCTGCCATGCTGACAGTACAGACATCTGCCATGCTACCAGTACAGACATCTTCGAGGCTGCTTCAAATGAGAGGTCAGAAAAAATAGACAGAAGTGGAGTAGTCGGGATGGATGCCAGTCGGGTGGGGCCCATGCTGCCACGTCGATGACTCGTCCACTCCAAGCTGTGAGTCGGCAGCTGCAGTTCAGCGGAAGTCGGGCACGGCAGGGTTACATTGGTTAGCGAATATAACCAATATAACCCTGCCGCGTTCACTGGAAGGTGGGCTGGTGTGGCCGTTAGAGAGGGGAGCACCGCGTGAGAGGCGGGAAACCGAGCAGCGAAATCCCTCTGCTCTCAGCGGTGGAGGGATAGCGAGGCTGGAAGAAAAAAGAAAAAAGAAAAAAGAAAAAGAACAAAACGAAAAAAAAAAAGAAAAGAAGAAAGACAAAAAATATAAAGTACCACCATCTTCCACTTCACAAAAAATGCTGCAAAGCACGATGTGTCCATCGTAAGGTTAGTAGCGTGCGTGCCCCTCCATGGTGCTTTTGGGAGAGCAGCTTACATCGCAGAAAGGTTTTCCAACACAGAAATAAAACTTACAGTGGACATCTCTCTAGATTTTTGTCTCCCTTTCTGTCGTTGACACTGCCGCCATCGTCATTGTTGTAGTAGTCGTCGTCATCAGCGTCGTCATCTTCGTCATAGTCTCCGTCGTCGGCGGAGGCAGCAGCGGCGCTGGCAGCGCCGCCGGCGGATGTTGCGGCCTCCTCCTCCTCGTTTTCGTCATCGTCATCGTCGCTGTCATTGTCCCATTGTCGCCGTTGTGGTCGTTATCGTCGTTTTGGTTATTGTTCTCGTCCTCGTCATCCTCATCGCCATTGTTGTTGTCGCCATTGCCGCCTCCGCAGCCGTCGCCATCGTCATTGTCTTCGATGTCGTCGCCGCAATGCCACAGCTACAGCTGTGGTTGTCCTAACGGGTGTAGCTACAGCGCCTTCGACCGTGGCAAAGTTGTAATTATTAAGACGCTGTGCAAAGCGTCTTAATGATTACAACTCTGCTGTGTCCTAACGGGTATAGCTATAGCGTCTTAATAACTACAACTTTGCCGTGCCGTTACGGGTGTAGCTATAGCGCCTTGGACCATGAACGCTGCGAAGCACTTGATGTTCGTTCCCATGCATGCATTGCATCACGTTTCAAAAACGACCGCGTCTCATTCATATCTCTTAGACGTTTTGCAAAACGTCTAAGAAATATGCAGCTGGAGAAAGGTACGCCGGCTCGTTCGTTCCTCGTTCTCCTCCACGCTGCTCGAGGTATTTTATTCGTAAACGCTTCGAAAGTGTTAAAGAATAGAATACCCGGCTCGTTCCTCGTTCTCCTCCACGGGCATGACCAACGGGGGTGGCGGCAGGGTACGCGGCTCGAGGTGCGCTGCCTCTGCCGTCGCCAAGCACAAATGCGCATGCCAACCGTGCCCTCGGTTTCGTTCGGTTCTCTTCGATGCCATGCGAAACAACCAGGGCATTCCAACACGTTTTGCCATCTTCCATTCGTGGGTTTTGCTTCCATTGCAAAAAAAATCAATGCTCTTTTGGACGTTCCAATTTTCTGTGAGTTGCTTCCGTTGCAGGAGTCGTTCCTCTCTCTCCTCCACACGTTGGGTCAGCTGTCGGCACTATCACGGCACACAGCTGCACCCAACGCCCCCTCCGATTCTTCAGCCGGTGTTGGTACTGCTGCGGGCAACAACAGCTGCAGCTGCATGTTGGGGGGGTCTGTGGGAATGATCGATGGAGGTGGCGGCAGTGGAGGCGGCGGCGGCGGCGGCAGCAGCAGCAGCAGCAGCACGACGGCTGTAGACCTCGCGAAGTGTTTGAGAAGTTCTGAATTCTTTGATGCTTTGGAAAGAGTTCAGGAAATTTTGACCCTGCATGGTCGCTGTGTCGCAGCCGAGACGTTGCTCCGCAGAACCTCAGAACCTCAGAACCTCAGAACCTCAGAACCTCAGAACCTCAGAACCTCAGAACCTCAGAACCTCAGAACCTCAGAACCTCAGAACCTCTGAGCCTTAGAACCTCAGAACCTCAGAACCTCAGAACCTCAGAAGCAGTGTCCGACATGTCTTTGGCCGTAGCCAGGAATGCACACGAACCAATCCTACTGGGGACCTCCATGACCCTCAAGACAGGAGGATGCGTTGCAATGTCTGATCCGGTCGACCCGTCCGCATCCCTTACCCGACTGAACTGTACCCAAGGTCTCTGACGGGCCACATGCTGTTCGCACTGGACACATGCTTGAGACGCCGCCGACGCAATTCATAGAGGGTCGGGTGCGAAGGTCGTCGGCATGCGGCATGCATTTGCCCCAACAATGCTCAGCACTGAACCTATGAGTAGAACGGAGGAAGGAAGGGGAAAAGGGAGGAGGGAGGGAGGGAAATGAGGGAGGAAGGGAGGGAGAGAGGGAAGGGGAGTTAGAGGGGGGAAAAGGTCAAAGGGAGACGGGGTGAGAGAGGGAGGACAAAGAGTAGAGGAAGTAATGCGGGGCGGATCAAGGAAAAAGGAAGGATGAAAGGAATGTGGGAAGAAAGGTGAGTGAGGGGTGAAGGAGGCAGGGAGTGCGGGGTGGTGAGGGAGGGCAGGGGGGATGGGGTGTAGGGGAGGAAGGGAGCTGGACAAAATATAAAACAGAAAGTAAGAAAAGGAAACGCGTTCAGCAGGATTCGAACCTGCGAGGGCAAAGCCCAACAGATTTCAAGTCTGTCCCGTTAACCACTCCGGCATGAACGCACATGCACAGGGTGGAGGAAAACATTGTAAATTGTTCCACCCAGGCACTGCCAGGTATACGGCACTTTCAACCTCACTGACAACGCCTCCAGCAGCGCAATAACCCTCACCAGCGCCCAGATAGCCAGGATGGACTCGGCGTGGACCAGGCTTGGGTTGCTGCAGCAGTCCAGGCCACCCTCAGAGAAGATCCGAGCACCGGCCTTAAACCACACAGCCTTGCCGAATCACACCCCGTTCCTCGCCTTGCAAGGACCAGCTCCCTGGTCCTTGCGAATGCCTCGGGGTTGGAGGACAGTTCCACAGTGGTCCAGCCGTAGTCTCCCGGGAATCCGCCAGTGAGGTAGGAGGCGGTTTTACAGCGGACAAGGGACCGAGGATCTCGGGGCGGTCAGGTCCAGAAAAGGGGTTGTCCCCAGCCATCTCGGTCGTCCTCATGGTTTTCCGTACTCGCAGCACGGCCGGCGTGGAGGTGGTTGCATCTTGCGGTGTGGATGAGGGAGTGGGCGCTGAAAGAGTGCTCCACATCCGACGTGGAGCATGGCTGTGCGTGCAATGCAACTTCATGGCGAGGTCACGCCGCCGCCGCCGCCGCTGCCGCTGCCGCCATCGTTGTCGTCGTCCTTTTTTTCTTTAATGAATGTGTTGTTTTTTTTTTTTTTTTTCTCAATCAATCCTGTCAGTCAATGGGTAGGGCAGTGACCTAGTGCCATCCAGAGCACCATCTGGCNACAGCCTTGCCGAATCACACCCCGTTCCTCGCCTTGCAAGGACCAGCTCCCTGGTCCTTGCGAATGCCTCGGGGTTGGAGGACAGTTCCACAGTGGTCCAGCCGTAGTCTCCCGGGAATCCGCCAGTGAGGTAGGAGGCGGTTTTACAGCGGACAAGGGACCGAGGATCTCGGGGCGGTCAGGTCCAGGAAAGGGGTTGTCCCCAGCCATCTCGGTCGTCCTCATGGTTTTCCGTACTCGCAGCACGGCCGGCGTGGAGGTGGTTGCATCTTGCGGTGTGGATGAGGGAGTGGGCGCTGAAAGAGTGCTCCACATCCGACGTGGAGCATGGCTGTGTGCGTGCAATGCAACTTCATGGCGAGGTCACGCCGCCGTCGCCGCCGCTGCCGCTGCCGCCATCGTTGTCGTCGTCCTTTTTTTCTTTAATGAATGTGTTGTTTTTTTTTTTTTTTTTCTCAATCAATCCTGTCAGTCAATGGGTAGGGCAGTGACCTAGTGCCATCCAGAGCACCATCTGGCGGGAAGACTATTAGTCTAGAGCTGCCCAATACAACTGCCGATGCCGCCTGGCCAAGGACTTGAACTTGAGGCCTCCCGCCTCATAGATACTCAAGTCTAGAGTGATATCCACTGCACCAGCTGTGGATATCACTCAAGTTTTTTGTCTCCGGTTTTGCTGTTGACACCGCCGCCATCATCATCATTGTTGTCATCGCCGTTGTCATCATCGTCAGCGTTGTCATCTTCGTCATAGTCGTCCTCTTCGTCGTTTCGTCATCATCGCCGTCGTGGTCGTCGTCGCCATCATCGTCATCAGCGTCGTCGTTGTCTTCATCAACAACATCGTCGTTGTCCTTGATTTCATTTTTGTAGTCATCGTCATCGTAGTCGTCGTCGCCACCACCGGTTCAGCCGCCGCCACCGTCGTCGCTGCCGCCACCATCTTTGTCGTCGTCGTCTTTGTCTCCGTTGTTGGCGGAGGCGGCAGCGGCGCTGGCATCGCCATGTTGCAGCCTCCTCATTGTCGTCATCGTCGCTGCCATTGTCCCATTGTCGTCGTTGTCGTCGTGGTCGTTGTCGTCGTCTTGATCATTGTTCTCGTCCTCGTCATCCTCATCGCCATTGTTGTTTTCGCCATTGCCGCCTCCGCAGCCGTCGCCATCCTCATTGTCTTCGATGTCGTCGCCGCAGTACCACAGCTACAGCGGTGGTTGTCCTAACGGGTATAGCTGTAGCGCCTTGGACCATGGCAGAGTTGTAGTTATTAAGACGCTGTGCAAAGCGTCCTAATAATTACAACTCTGCCGTGTCCTTACGGGTATAGCTGTAGCGCCTTGGACCATGAGCGCTGCGAAGCACTTGATGTTCGTTCCCATGCGTGCATTGCATCACGTTTCAAACGACCGCGTCTCATTCATGCAGCTGTGGGTGCACACAACTCGTTTTTCGTTCTTTTCCACGCTGCTCGAGGTATTTTATTCTTAAACGCTTCGAAAGCGTTTAAGAATAGATAATCCGGCTCGTTCCTCGTTCTCCTCCACGCTGCTCGAGGTGCGCTGCCTCTGCCGTCGCCGCGCACAAATGCGCATGCCAACCGTGCCCTCGGTTTCGTTCGGTTCTCTTCGATGCCATGCGAAACGACCAGGGCATTCGAACGCGTTTCGCCATCTTCAATTCGTGGGTGTTGCTTCCATTGCAAAAAAAATCAATGCTCTTTTGGACGTTCCAATTTTTTGTGAGTTGCTTCCGTTGCAGGAGTCGTTCCTCTCTCTCCTCCACACGTTGGGTCAGCTGTCGGCACTATCACGGCACACAGCTGCACCCAACGCCCCCTCCGATTTCACACCAAACGCCCCCTCCGATTCCGCACCCAACGCCCCCTCCGACAATTCTGCGAACGGTGTTGGTACCGCTGCGGGCAACAACAGCTGCAGCTGCATGTTGGGGGGGTCCGTGGGAATGATCGATGGGGGTGGCGGCAGTGGAGGCGGCGGCGCCAGCGGCAGCGGCAGCAGCACCACGGCTGTCGATCTGCTGGGGTGGGCGTCGAAGGGCCTTGCCGGGGCAGCAGGGGAGGAGGACAGCGTTGTGACGCATGCGGGCAAGCGGATAAAGGTGAGCTCCGAGACGTACCTTGCAGTGTACCTTGCAGGCCCAACCACCAGCAATTGCAACAACTTTCTTTTTTAACTTAAGCATGCAACGCTAGCACAACAACTGCAGTTTCTATATGCCCCCCCCCCCTCCAATCGATTGTCCTCTTTCCTCTACAGGATCGCAATGGCGACCTACGGTCGCTCAACATGGCGCTGGACGAGTTTGGACGCTCTGTGGCTGCGCTCGAGAGCTGCCTCACGTCTGTGCACACCTTTCAGTCGTCGCAATCATTGCACTCATTCCACTCGTAGCACTCATTTCACTCATGACGGGCGGCGGTTCCCTTGCGTTCTGTGAGCACGTCTACGCATAGAATCCAACACGCCTTTGGCTTCGACTACAGTCGCCCCTTTGGTTACAATCTCGACTGGGTGTCACCAAGCGCCAAATGCCTCGCTGTCATGGACCGTGGCAGTCGTTGAGTGCCATCGCGATTTTTGGATGAAACATTTGCCACTTGTAAAAAGACGAATGGCTTTTTATTAGCTTTTCAACAAGTCTTTGGAAGACACTCCACTTGTGAAAGAGAGCCAAGAATGAGGACGGTAGCAAGCACATACAAATAGGCTTATATCAATGTATGTGTATGTATGTGATTAAATGTACTTCAATAAATAGGTGCTGGATGCTCATGAAAAACATGCACAAGGTCGTGTTGTACAAAGGGAGTACAAGGCAAAGATGGCCTTCGGAAGACATACTTTCGGGAACTATCCGACACACGTTTGAGTTCAAGAGTGGAGTAGGATGTGCAAAGCCCTCAATTGCTCGGGTGAACAAAGAAATGGTTTCTCATGTTGTGTTTTGGCACTCAAAAGCGTCCCATCACAACAATTGCACCAAAACATGGAAAGTGCTAAAAATGTTGTTCATGGCATAAAGGCCCATGCTAGATAGCACACAACCTCTGGTGTTGACCGAAAGAGTGACATCGCCAAAGACTGGAATGCGTAAATGAACAGACGAGGAAGAAGATATGATGAGCCATATTAAGAGCTCATGTATTGGGGACCAGCGGCTAGCCCACCAGGTCCCGTCATCCCCGCCACGCCAAAAGGCACCAACGGGGAATACACACGTCACATAACATGAAACCACACTGCGGAGGTCTCTCAAGGCACGGGAACAAACAACCGTGTGTCCTAGTTTCGACCGATAGCAAAATATCCGATGCATCCAAAACACATCCAGACTCTACATTGACATGTCAGCATCACCGGCAAGCCAAGCTAGACAAGTTTAAGCCTCCCGAGACACCATAACCGGGCGTTCAGGTCTCGGCCACATGTAAACTACATATGCTTGACAAAAGGTCAACAAGGACTGGATCAATCAATACGAGGTCTCTCAATGTAACGCGGTCAGGAGTAAGCCAAAATCATTCCGAGGTCCAGTTCTGTTATCCTCGCAAGAGGACTCCTTTCGGGGTGGTACCCCCAAGGGCACGCTTGTTCTGACGGGCAGCCAGTTCCTCCCAGTGCTCCGCAATTGCCGTAGTTTGCACTCGCGACTCTGGCTCCCAAGTGTTGTGGTCAGGTCCACAACCGGCCCAGTGGATGAGGTACTCCTTAACCACTCGTGCGTGCAAGTTACGCTCACGGTGTTGGAGGATGCGCTACACCTCACACTTGCCTTCCACAACAAGGACAGCAAGAGGGGGTGGCTGAATAGACCCCTCTGCTCTGTAGGGTGCAAGGAGACTCACGCGAAAGGTATTATGGATGCTCATGGCCAGTGGGAGGGCTAACCAATAGGCCACACTTCCCAACTTCTGTGTAACCATGAAGGGTCCCAGCAATTTCCGCAACATCTTTCGGTCACCCGGCGTTTTTAGGCGTAAATTCCGTGTGCTTAGAAGCACACGATCCCCGATGGAGAATGTCAAATCACGATGTCTCTGGTCAACATAGGCCTTCTGGCGCTATCGAGCCGCATACAATTGGGCCTTGGCAACCCGCCAGAGGGGGTCCATGCGCTCGACAAAGGCCTGGGCAGAGGACACGTGATCATCGCCGCCCCGCATTTCACCATTGAAGCGGGTACCACCGGATGCCGACCATGGTTGAGGAAGAATGGGATAAAACTAGTCGATTCGTTGACCGCATTGTTCACGGCAAACTCGACTGGAACCAAATAGTCATCCCAGTCCAATATTATTGGGTCGATGTACATGCAAAGCATCTGCTCGAGTGTGCCGTTCATGCGCTCTGTTTGTCCATTAGTTTAGGGATGAAATGCCAAGGACATGCTTTGTCACTTTCCAAACTGTTCCTGCAATGAAAGCCAAAACCGACTGGCAAAGCGCGGATCACAGTCGGAGATTATGCGGATGGGTAAGTCTTGGTACTTGAGGACGCCTTCGTAGAAAAACCTGGCAGTCTCTTCCGCTGTGACGTGGGATGTTGTGGGCATGAAATGTACCATTCCTGTTGCCCTGTCCATAACGACCAAGATGGCATCGTGGCCTTTCTTGGTCTCCGGGAGTCCCATGATGAAATCCATGAACTCTTCCATGGGGTGTCAAGGAGTTGTAGAGGCTAGAGGGGCCCTGTAGGTGCGTTAATTAAAGTCTTGTTGCAAAGGCACAGATCACACACCATGTAGTACTTCCTGATGTCACTGCTCCACCCTGACCACCACCAGTGCTGAGCCAGAACATGTCGTGCCTTCTTTGATTCGATATGAACCGAGGAAGGAGGGTTCTGAAACTCGAACATGATTGTTGTCACAAGTTGTTGACATCCGGGACCACCACCTACTCGCCATGCCAATATAACTGTCAGCCTCCATGATTCCATGGAGTTCAATGTTCTTCGGCTCGGCAAACCAGGGGTCCAAAGTGTAGCCCATCCGAATGTGATTCTTGAAAGGGTTCACACTGACCAATGGTCATGGGGGTGGGCGGAGTGGGTTTGTGTGCAGTGTCGTCACCGTCGCAATGACGACAAATTGCCAGTTTTTTGTCTCATCATTGCTCAACAGGAGGCTCACATGTGTTAGGTTTCGACTTAATGGGTCTACCACGTTAGCCCGTCCTGGTTTGTACTGCCAGGTGAATGTGAAGTGACTCAAGTATTCACTCCACCGTACCTGTCGTCGTGAAAGGTTCCGTTGTATCTCAAATTACGTGAGAGTGTTGTGGTCTGTGACCATCATGATTTGTCCCTCGGTACCTTCGAGATAACAACGTCATACTTTGAAAGCATGGATGGCTGCCAACAGCTCCTGATCCCCAGTAGTGTACCTGGTCTCTGCATCTAAGAGCTTGCGGCTCTCATAGGCAGCAAGGTGACCGCCTTGCATGAGCACAGCTCCCAACACTATAAGTGATGCATCAAAGCGTACCTCCCACAGCTTCTTTGGATCCAAGAGTGTAAGTACCGGTGACGAGATCAGCATCGTCTTCACAGCCTAAAAATACTCAGTGCATTTTGCTGTCCAAACTTATGTGCTCGCCTTCCAGGTGAGGGCGGTGAAAGGGCTCACTAACGTGGAGTATCCTCTCATGAACCGCCGGAAGTAATTTGCGAGTCCAAGGAAAGAGCAGAGCTGACCCACATTATTGGGTTGAGGTCATTCTTTCACGACCTGCACCTTCCGAGAGTCCACCCGGATCCCTTCGCCACTATTGGCGTGGCCAAGGTACTCCAACTCAGGCTGTGCATAATTGCACTTACTTCTCTTGGCAAAGAAGCGGTTCTTGCAGAAAATCTCAAGCACCATTCTAAGGTGTAATTTGTGTTCTTCCTATTTCTTCTAGAAGATGAGGATGTCGTCAAGATATACCAGGACCGACTTGCCGAGGTGTTCACGGAAGATGTTGTTCATCACTGCTTGGAATGTTGTAGGTGCGTTCATCAATCCAAAGAAGATGACCCAAAACTAACAGTTTCCGAGATGATTTCTGAATGTCGTTTTGGGTACATCCTCCTTCGTGATCCGGATGTGGTGATATCCCTGCGATGGATCCATAGACGTGAAGACTTTCGCTCCTCAAAGCTGGTCAAATAGGTCCTTGATGCAGGGGAGCGGGTACCGGTTTTTGACAATGAGTTTGTTCAATTCCCGATGGTCCTCGCACATCCTAAGGCCACCATCTTTCTTGTTCACAAACAGGATATGTTCTCCAAAGGCCACAGAGATTGGCTCAATCCAACCCTTCCGGAGGTACTCCTTGAATTGAACTTCTACTTCTTGCCATTCTGTTGGACCCACGCGATACACAGACCGAAAGGGAGGCACAGTCCCGGGCTCCAACGAATGGTATGTCCAACCGTTCGTCGAGGTAGTAGCCCATCCGACGGTGCCTTGAAAACATTTGAGAGTTCCGAGATTATGTTTGCAACCCCTTGGGATTCCTCACCCTCCGTCTAGTCATTCATTTTCTTCAGGGATGGAAAAAAACAACGGCATCCTTGTCGAAGTCGCCTTTTCACTTGGAGTGCCGAGAGGCTCGATTGAGCCTTGTGCCATGTCGTTGAATTTATGAGATTAGAGACAGAGTGACCATTCTCCTTCCACTGCTCATCTACATTGTCTTTGAGTTAAAGCACATAAGTGCCTTGTGGTTCACAAACCACGGGTCTCCGAGAACCACGTCAAACGAATCCATGAGATCAAGCATGGTGAGGCGGACACTGGTGGTGAAGTCGGGTAGTGTGAGCCGTGCCACGCAGTCACCAAGGACTGGCACCTCTCTGTCATCACCAACGACCACAATACCAATGCAAGGTGTGTACTTAAATTGTCACGTGCATACCAACGCACCGCTAACAAACAAGTCATCTGTCCCCGTATCCACCAAGATGCGTACAGGGACGCCTGCCAATTTGCCATCAAATCGCATGGCCATGGATGCTTTGGACTTCCTTATGAAAAGGCTCACTGGGAGCTTGCCCTCGAGGTGGTAGATCCGATAAACATAAGTATTTCTTTATAGCTCAACCATCGAACTATTCCCACGTACGATGTCCTTTGGTGAACAAGGCCAACAATTTCCATCCTTTAAATACAGACTTGTTCGTTCGACCCATAGGCACGACCACTATTGTAGATGTCAAAGAGTTTCTCTCGTGAGCTTTGTGTGCAGCTTCTATTACATCAGGCCAGCTTTGTTTTGTGGCTACGACCAGGCTCGTGTGGTTTTTAAGGTTTCTTTGGTCACGTATGAGAGTGGACACAGCGATCATGGTAGAGGGACTCAGGATTCACAAAAGGCACATAAACGATTGAGAAATTTTGTATCGATAAAAAAAAAATCAAACTTTTGATATTACTATCGCAAAACATGATCATCCTGTCCTCGTCGTTCCCATGATTCATAGCAACCCCAGATAGCAACCCACCGGTAGCTACTAAGGATCTGGAAACTCAAGCTCACGACCATGTTGAGGACGGTGGACGCGTCCCCCAGCACCTCTCTCAAAGTCTTGGTCATCGTCACGGGGGCGTCCGTGTCCATGCTGACCACCTTGTGTCCCCTAACGCTGGATGGCTACAAATGTCTGGCCTTGGCGCTGCCCCCCATGAGGGCGTCCTTGGCCGGTAGGGGCATTTTCGTTGCCATCATGCCACCCACCCTGGTGCTGAACAACCCCATGAAAGCGGTTCTGGCCACCACCGTGGAAGAGGTTTAGCCCTCCGCCTTGGCGCGCGCCATGACCGTGCTGTTGGCCTTGCTGTTGTCCCTACTGTTGTTGGTGTTCACGCTTGGGATAGTCGTGTCCAATGTGCCCAGCCTGGTGGCAGCGTCTACAAATGATAGAGGAGCGGAGGTTTTTCTCTCCACCGTGTCGACGAAACTTCTTAGGGGGCTCGGACGTTGCCTCCGCTGCGCGCTTTGGTGCACCACCCGTTGGCGCTGACTATAGCTCATGCGTGAGCCTGCTTTCACGTACGTTGCGATCCCACAGGCTGGAGTTCTGCTTGTATACCTCGCACATACGTGCTGTTATTGTGTGCAGGGACTTCCGTTCCTTACCATTGTCGTGAAGGCAAAAGAATCGCAGGTGAGGGCTGGCCAAACCACTCTAGAAGAGGAAAATGTCGGCCTGCTCCGTCGGGTGGCGATCTTGGACCTTCTTTGTAGTCTTCAGAAAGACCTCGACATACCGCTCGACGGACATGTTCCCTTGCACGAAGCTCTCGAGCTCCTTTTTTACCTTCTACAAGTCAGCTGGCTTGGATTACAGCTCATGCATCAGTTCGCGATACTCCTCCCAGGTGGGATCTGAGTGTTGCTGCTCCTGTTTGCAGAGCTCCGTCAACTTCTCAAACAACTTTGGCTTCAAGGAAAGCATGCCCTACGCGCCCCACTCCTCTTCTTGGATCCGAGAAAGGTGGAGGTGCCTCTGAAGAATCATCAAGAATGTTTTGACGTCGCACGTGCCATCGTAGTGATCGGCCAGCTCGAGGACCACACGGCTGCCACTCCTGCCTTACTTTTGGGCCTGAGTTGGAGCTACACGAGCCCATGGTTCAGGCACATTCGCTTCAAGGAAAGGAGCAGGATTGAAAATTGGAGCTCGACGCACGTCATGAAAATTTATGCACTCACTTTCTGCGCTTTTACGCTCGCGGCACTCTAGAATCTGTCTCGACTCCACCTCGGCAGCTTGATGCGCCGCACTGACTGCTGTGTTAAGCAAAGCTTGCTGGTTTTTGGCTTCCTTGGCGCAGAGTTCCTCGAGCGCTTGCTCTGCCACCTTTGCACGGTGTCGGTGGCCACGACCTCGGGCATCAACTTCCCGTTCTCTTCATACAACTTCTTGTTCATTCGCTGCACCATGAACGATTTTTCATGAAGCGTGACACGCACCATGTCACCGTCGTATGCAAGCGTACCCATGAAGATCACGGCCAGCGTGAAATCCTCCGGGGGGAAGGCGGAAACGAAAGTGGTCGAGTTGTTCGTCAAATTTCATGTGTCGTGCAGCACTATCAAGCGCATGCTGTGCTGCCGCTGAACTCGGCAGGCTCGCACGTCGGGCTTTCTCTCCTCCTGCCGAAACAAGGGCGTGATCCTCGTCGTCCACGCGGTCAGATGCGCGTTCCACTACGTTAGTGCCTGCTTCATGTTCCTTCAGCATGGACTTGCCCACCTCGCTGCCCTTGCTGGCTATGTCATGTGCGTCTGGATCGTTGTTAGCTTCGCGATCCGCTGGCTCATCGGGCGATTCGTCTCCGTGCTCATCACCTTCGGCAACCCTGTCAGGGTTGTCACCATCAACGAGGTTCCCCTTGGTAGCCTTCAACCCCTTGTCATTTGCACGAGTGATTGGGACAGGCGTAGCCTCATTGCCGAAACCGAGCTCGATGGCGAGCGATCGGCTTGCCGAGCGGTCACGATGGGGGTCTCATGCTGCTGTCCATGCTTGGGAGATTTTGGTGCTCCGCCTCTTGGTGACGCCGGCCGACCACCTCCCCCTCTAGTCATTTCCTCCTAGCGCGAATTTGTGAGGTGGGCACCGGGCGCTAATGTCCCGCGATGCTCCTTTGATCCCAAGGGCATGCGTTCATTGGAGCGGCGTGAGTTGGTGCTCGAAGCACGCCCTAAGACCGCGGAGAGTCCGGTCCCAAGGCCAGCCATCCTCGTGGTAAGGCCTTGCTTCGGCTCTCTCCCTCTCCAACCACTTCCTCCAACCCCCTCTTCCCTCTTCCTTTTGTTTTTTTCTCTCTCTCTTTTTTTAAGAGGGTGGTGGACACGCTATTGGACTATGTGTGTCTCGCTTCAAACTCGTAGTGGACCGAGGTGGCTCCAAGCCAAACCTCCTTCACCCTTTTTTCTTTTTTTAGGGAAAAAGGGAAAGGCCATGCAATGTTACTCCACACCAACTGTGTGATTCAAGTCATAGACTGGCAGGTTGGAGAAAGAATTGTGGACTAGAGTGGAAACTACAAGGTGAAAAATCACTTTTCTAAAAACAGCCACAGACTGATGGTACAATGGTGAAAGCAAGTGGCATTAAGTGATAGTTGTCGATTTTACAGATCCAACGGAGAAAAAACTATGTTGAAAACGGAGGACAAGAGGCCAAGTTATGGATCTCCCTGCTCCTTTGTGCTTGGAGAACCCGGGACTAACAGGTCCTTTGTTCCTCCCGGGCTGGGCGCCTGCCAAAAAAATGGTTGGAAGCTCTTGGCTCGTCCCTTGTGTCTCCCTTGTTGCCGTAGCAAGAGGGTGATGTGATAGCTTGTTGGTCCAGTGAGCCTTTGTAAGAGTAGCAGAGTGCGGAAGTAGGTGGGATTGGTGGAGGTGGGGTGTGCGCGCATGGAGGTGGTGGAGTTTGGGCACCTCTGGACGGCGTTCCACCAGCACCACCATGAGGTCACCGGCTGCTAGTCGATTGAGTCACCACTGCTCACGGTGTGTAAGGAGTGTCACAGCGGAGTGGAGACGAAGGTGATGTCAGTGGGTCAACCCAGCTCTGATTCCAATGTAACGCGGATGCTCGAACTTAGCATCAAAACGGCTTAGGCAAGCTCGGAAAAGTTCGCGTTGTAAAAGTGAATGACCGTCCTCCTCGTCGAAGTGGTCTTTTCTTTGCTCGAGTCGTCATGGCTCGCCACGCCTTTCAAAGCTACATTACTATTTCTTCATGAAGTTATTATTTATTTATTATTTGTAATTATTTATACATTCCGTTAGAAAGAACGGTGGAAACTTCATGACCGTAATTTCCATCGAGATGGTCGTTTGAATTCAATTTCCACTATTTGCTTCATGTGCTTGCGTCAAGCTTGACACGACCTCATGGTGTCAGTCGCAGAACAGTGTCCATGGACTGTTGCAATCAGGTAATGATTGCAAAAATCTGTGTTGATCGTAAAATTTTAGGTTCTGTTCCAAACGTTCGTTGTGTTACACTTGAGGTACCTGTAGAAACCATTGTGTACCCGGGTCTCAACCACAAGGAGGGTGCGCAACCTGTCAGAGACAATGCGTGGTAAATCATCATGGAGTCTTCCAGAGCATTGGCACAAGCCACCAAGTGCCACCAAGAAAACTCTATCACACATGCAAGGATGAACTAGGCGGCTAGAATGCACCATACGTATCACAGAAGGGGTGATGTAGCTGCTTGAGAGCCATCAGCACAAACTAGGCAGCTCTCGCTACATAAGATTGTATAACAATTACACATCTCAAAGCCCATTCACTTCCCCTGGGCTGCAAGAGCTGTCAACAAGGTACCAATTGGGAAGATACATACACTCCCCCTCGATGAGATATTCCTGGGAGCATAAACTCTAACACCACTGTGCCAGGATGGTTGTGCTCTCCCTCCATGCATAAGGCTACAAAAACTATCACATGTAGAGAACAATCCCCCCTGGCTCAAATGATGAGTCTAAAATGACTACCATGTGCACGACTCACTCCTCCGCTGTCTAATGCCTCTCGGTCATCAACTCAAATGTGGAACAAGAAGAGTAAGTCAGTCTCACCTCACATACATGGAGACTGCCAGAGGTCCCAGTTGGCATGGTCCTGGGCATCACTCTCACCAGAGCATAGGGGGGCCGTGTGAGCAGCAGAGCAACAAGTGATCCCGGAAACGCAGCTGAGCTGTGCCACGTTACGCCACGCAGGCATAAGAGGGTGAGACCAGCTAACATGCCTATGACAGCAACAAGGACATAATCCAATCACTTTTTAGGTTTAAATTTGATTTTAAGGCCACCGGGTAGTGCTGCAGCTCCTGTGTAGGCCGTAGAAGCAAGCAGCACCCCACCGGCAGCAACGGCACCACTGAACATCTTCGGCAGAGGGTCTTCGGCCGTTGGGCCGTGTGTTTTGTGAGTGAACGTGGTAACCAGCGTACAAGCAACGTCCCAGTAGCTTGCACAAGCATCATCCAAGCAATGAGTGAGCAACGTGCAAGAAGCATGCAGGCAGCTTGCAAGAACCACCGTAGACGTGCATGTATCCACGTGTGTGCTTGTAGCTGGCACAACCAGCCAGCAGCTGCCAGTAGCAGCCACCAGCATCAGCACCGCGCATTAGCGTGCAAGCATTCACTTTTACAGGGCATTGCGTGTGGGCGGAAGGACTAGTGCTTAGGCTTCCGTAACGCACAGTAGCTACAGAAGAAAACGTGCGCAACAACAGCAGTAGCAGCAAAAAGCAGTAGTATTTAAAGCAGCTGAAGTGCACAGGAGCAGTAGCAAGCAGCCCGCAGCGCAGCATGAAATCAACTCATTCAGCAGTGAGCAGCAGCGTGCAGTGGCATTAGCGAGACAGAGTGCTTGGCAAGCGACAGCTGCACCCACACGGCTTGCAAACAGCCTCCCATAGGTGACCAGTGTGCAACCCGTTGCGTTTAACCATTAGCAGCACGAGTAGCAGCAATACCCGCCACCGCCGCAGCAACAGTAGTGCAAGCACTAGCATTGCATAGAACCAGCATTGCGGAAGCTGGAAGATCTAACAGAAATGCAACAGCTACACGTTGTTAGCAGCAGCGCGCGAGGCAGCATTACAACTTTGTTGAGGAAGCTTCGTTTCAGACCAGCTGTAGTGTGTACTACTGCTGCTACATCTCTTTTCAATATCCTCACCTCGCTGGCACCTCGATCGAGGCTACAGGCAAAGACCACCCAGGATCCTCGTGTGGGTGCGAAATCACCCACTTGATCAATCATGGGTGTGGGTGGTGCTCCTCGTTTAATCTAGAAGCCGGACCTGAGCCAGCAGACACATCACCCGAGAGAAAAGAAGGAGGGCAAATAAAAAAGCCTCGGCATGCCATTATCTAGGGTATATTCTTGTATTCTTTTACCCTCAAACAGAGAGTCTTGTTTCTTCTCTTTTTAAACAACAGAAGGGGGATGGGATCTTTGTTCCCTATCCTTCACTTTTTTCTTCTTCTTCTTTGAGCACAAGCACGCCTTACATACACTGCAACCATTTTTTCGAGTTCCATCGACTCGAGACACTGGAGTGTGGCCTCTACACCACCTAGGGACAGTGATAGCTTCTCACACCCTCTACTACTCAGTTCCTATGCCACATAAGATTATACAGTAGACCTCTCACCTTCTCACTGTCCTCCTAGGCATGATGATGCCTCAACCTGGACCACCTCCTAGCTATTACTTTACATGTGCGATTACGACACCGCCTAGTGCTAGTGTTTTGCACTCTCATCCTCTTCATCTGCGACCCTCCGACATGTTGAGCCCGCAGCCGGGACGACCTCCATGTGGTCTTCTCGGCCATGTGCTCCGGTGGTCAGTTTCTGCACCGCCGGGAGGCATCCTCTCCTACGCTCACTCTCATCACCAGCTGACTCCGGACATAATGATCCTACCACCAACGCCACCACCTCATGGTGTTGCTGGAAAGCCACTCCTGTGGTCGGTCACCAGAAGGAGAGATTTTTCCCCTTGCCACACCATGTCACCAGTAGGAGAGATTGTTCCCCTTGCCGCACCGTGTCACCAGTAGGAGAGATTGTTCCCCTTGCCGCACCGTGTCACCACCAGGAGAGATTGTTCCCCTTGCCGCACCGTGTCACCACCAGGAGAGATTGTTCCCCTTGCCGCACCGTGTCACCACCAGGAGAGATTGTTCCCCTTG
>SZWC01023412.1:0-15494 GCA_023375785.1 Penium margaritaceum | reverse complement strand
TCTCTCTCCCTCTCTCTCCTCCATCTCTATCTCTCTCCCCTCTCCCTTTTTCACTCTGGTCCTCTCTCTATCTCCTCTCTCTTTGTCTCTCTCCTCTCTCCCCCCTCTCTCTCTCACCCTCTCCCCATCTCTCTCTCTCTCTCATCTCTCTCTGTCTCTCTCCCTCTCTCCCTCTCTCCCCCTCTCTCCTCTCACTCCCTCTCTCTCTCCTCCTCCCATCTGTCTCTCTCCCTCCCTCTTTGCCTCTCCTCTCTCTCTCCCACTCTTGCTTTCTCTCTCTCTTTCTCCTCTCCCTCTGTCTCATTTGCTCTCTCCCTCTCATTCCTCTCCCCTCTCTCTCTCCTCCCTCCTCTCTTGCTTCTCTCCCCCTTGCTCTTTTCTCTATATCCCTCCCACTCTCCACTCTCTCTCTCGCTCTCTCCCTCTCTCTTTCTCTCTCTCTGTTTCTCTCTTTCTCTCTATCTCTCTTCCCCTCTCTCTCTCTCTCCTCGTCACCCTGACCTCTCCCTCCTTCACCCTGACCTGTCCCTCTCCTTTTTTCTCTTTCTCTCTCTACTCTATCCCCCTCCCTCTCCCACTCCCCCTCTCTGCTCCCCTTCTCTCTCTCTCCCTCTCTCTCTCTGTCTCTCTCCTCTCCCTCTGTCTCCTTCTATCTCTCTCTCTCTCCTCTCTATCTGTCTCTCTCCTCTCCCTCTCTCGCTATCTCTCTCTCACTGTCCCTATCTCTCTCTCTCCTCTGTCTCTGTGTCTCTCTCCTCCCTCTCCCCCTCTCTCTGATTCTCATTCTCCCCCTCTCTCTCTCCCTCCTCTGTCTCTCTCCTCTCCCTCTCTCTCTCACTCTCTCCCTCTCTCTCTCTCCTCTCTCTGTCTCTCTCCTCTCCCTCTCTCTCACACTGTCCCTCTCTCTCTCTCTCCTCTCTCTTTGTGTCTCTCTGCTCCCTCTCCCCCTCTCTCTGATTCTCGTTCTCCCCTCTCTCTCTCTCCTCTGTCTCTCTCCTCTCCCTCTCTCTCACACTGTCCCTCTCTCTCTCTCTCCTCTCTCTTTGTGTCTCTCTGCTCCCTCTCCCCCTCTCTCTGATTCTCGTTCTCCCCTCTCTCTCTCTCCTCTGTCTCTCTCCTCTCCCTCTCTCTCACACTGTCCCTCTCTCTCTCTCTCCTCTCTCTTTGTGTCTCTCTGCTCCCTCTCCCCCTCTCTCTGATTCTCGTTCTCCCCTCTCTCTCTCTCCTCTGTCTCTCTCCTCTCCCTCTCTCTCTCTCTCTCTCCCTCTCTCTCTCTCTCTCCCTCTCTCCCTCTCTCCCCCCCCCTCTCTCTCTCTCTCTCCCTCTCGCTCTCTCCTCTTCTATCTCTCTCTCCCTCTCTCTCTCTTTCTCCCCCTCACTCTCCCCCTCCCTCTCCCCCTCTTTTCCCCCTTCCTCCCCGTCCCTTCCATCTCCCTCTTCTCTTCTGCTCCCTTTTTCTCACCCTGCCTCTCTCCCTCTCTCCTCTCCCTGTCTTCCATTCCCTCTTCTGTCTCTGCATCTTGTCTTTCCTCTCCTTTTCATTTCTTCTCTCTTCTCCTTCCTTTTTCCCCTCTTTCCCCCAAAGCTCCCTTTGTTCCCCTCCTGTCTGCCCTCCTTGGCTGTCCCTCCCCCTTCCTGACTTCCTGCTGTCTTCCATCGCCCACTTTTTTTGTTCCATCTTTTAACCTTTTCCTCTCCCTTCCTTTCGTTTACCTTCCTCCCCCTTATTGATTGGGTTCCTCTACCCTGCCCCTGTGCTTCACTTTTTCTGACCTCTTTTGTCTGTCTGGCCCACCGGCTCCCCTCTTGTGCTCTGTCCTCGACCTCCTTCTCCGTGGATGTGCGTGAGACCTCGGGTTCATTCGGGCTCTTCACCCCTGGCCTCTCGGGCACGGCCTTCCCTCCCTTACGACGGTCGCCTTGGCCTCTTGGTGAGCTCGATCTTTTCCCCTCTCCTTTTTTCCCTTTCCCTCTCTGCGCCTCATGTGCGCCATGTTGCGCCTTGTGTGCACCCCTTTGGCGGCCCGCGTCCACATTTTCTCTCCTTGTTCCCTCATGTGCGCTCCTTGCTGTTCACCTTTTTGCTGTGCTTGTCTTGCATGTATGATCTTCGTGCCTTGTGTCCTCACTCTCTTTCCTTAGCGTACTTGTCCCCATCCTCTTGTCCTCTTAGCCCTCCTCTCTCGTCGTCTTGTCCGTCCTTTTTCTCCTGCTCCGCTATATCCCTCCCTGTCTTACGCACTCTCCGCCCTACCTCTCTGACTCCTCTCACCCTGCTTCTTCTGCCCACCGTTCCCCTCTCGCATTCCCCTCCCTCTCTACGACCCCTTTTCTCCACCACCCTCTCCCTCTTATCTTTCTCCCTCTTGTTCCCTCGTCATCCCCTCTACCTTCCTCTGTTGTCCCCTCTCCTTCCTCCTCCCTTCCCTCCTTCCGTCTCTCTCCCTCTTCCCCTCCGTCTCCCCGCAACCCCCTCCTCTCGCTCCCCTTCTCTGTCCCCTATATCCTTCGTGTCTCTCGCTTCCCCTCTCTTTCCCTCACTCTCCTCCCTTCTGCTCTCCTTTTCCTCCCCTTTGCTGCCTCTGCCCACCTCGCCTCCACTGACATCTCTCATCTCTTGCTCTCGTCTCCATACTCCTCCTTGTTGTGCCTGCTCGCTTGCCTGCCTCTCTCTGGTCTCCCATGTTTCGCCCTTTGGTTCTCCCCTTTTGCTCTGTATTTACTGCGCTTTCCCGCCCACTCGGCTGCCTCGGTCTCTCGACCATGTCATCCTCTCCCGTTTCTGCTCTCCCTTCCCACCCTCCCCCTAATGCACACCCCTAAATACACACTACATACCATGGCCCCACCTCATCTCCTCTCACTGCTCGGTCCTCGTGTAGCCGTCAGTTCCTCGCCTCCATTGCTCCATCCTTGACGATGTGTAGCGCCATGCCTGAGCTCGGTCTCGCCCGTGCTCTAGCAGTTACGGCAGCCGCGAGGGCCGTTCGTGTTGAGGCCCAGTTTGTCAACGCCTCCTCCCGTGCCCCTAGTCCTCCTGCCTCCAATGGCTCTGACCTCATCGACAAAACAGCTGTCCTCTCCCCTCGGTCTGCTGCGGCTGCAGTTGTCACTTTCGCCCTCGTCGCTCTTTGTGTACCTCTCCCACCGCCCCCTCCCCCACAGCCCTCCCCTCCTCGTGATCCCCACGCTCTCCTCTTGACGGCCATTATCGATGCCCTTACGGCACGCCCAATTCTCGACCCCTCCCTCGCATTGCCTACTCTTGGTGGTCCCGCGGCTTACCTCCCCCCCCCCACGCCGGCATCGTCAGCGGACCTGCGGGGTTAGGTGGCGTTATTGCTTCGGGTGCCATGGTTGCACCCCGTGGCAGTGGTGTTGTCGGTGCCGGCGATGCCTCTACTGGTGCCGTCGGTGCCTGGGCCGGTGTTGGTGGTGGTGCTCTAGCTGGTGTTGGTAGCGCCGTTGTGGCTGGCGTCCGTGGTGGTGCTGTGCGTATTGCTCTTGTTGGTGGCACTGCCGCTGACGGTCGCCCTGCTCTGGCGAGGGGTGTTGTAGGCGTTGATGATGGTGCTGCTGCCGGTGGTGGTGGTGCTGCTACCGGTGGTGGTGGTGCTGGCGCCATAGGTGTTGCTGTCGTCGGCGGTGCGGTTGCTGGCGGGAGTGCTTTTCCCGCTGGAGATGCTGCGGCTGCTGGAGGTGTTGCTGCTGGTGACCCTCTCGCTGCCCTTGCCCACACTGAGGCTTGACTTGACGCCATGACCCTTGTCGTTGCTCAGCTTGTCAGCCTCGGCCTTCGTCCACCCGTCTCATTGTTGCCTCTCACCTCCGCTCCCAGTCACACTCCCGACACACCCTTCAGCGAGTGGTCTGCTCGCTTTGTCTCGTGGGCACACATGCACGACCTTTGGGAGCACTACAACCCAGCCGCCACCCTCCCTCTTACTCACCTAGATCGTGCCCCCCTCGCCTTTCACCTTCTCTACTCTGCTGCTCCCACCGTCGCTCTTCATCAGCTTGATTGCTTTGCTCCCATCCCCACCCACCCTGCTCGCCCTCGCGAGGCTTGGGCCTCCCTTCTCGCCCTTTACTCCTCCGACTCTCTTCGCTCTGCCGCCTCCTTGTTGGCTGACCTCCGTGCTCTTCGTCGACGTCACGATGAGTCCTTTCGGGCGTACTTGGGCCGTGCTGAGCTTCTTCAGAGCGAGCTTCTCACTGCGGGCCCGTCTCTCATGGACCAGGCGTTTGTGACTTCTGTCGTGGCCGGCCTCGGTCCGACTTTCTCTGGTGCCCTCACTTCCTTCCCTCTTGCCCTCATCATATAGTACGCCTATGAGATGCCTGGTGCCGTCTGGCCTGCTCTACTCGATGGTCTTTGAGTGTTCCAGACTGCATCCCAGCCCGCTATTGCCCTCGCCGAGCCCGTTCTTCCTGACGCGATCCCTAGCCTCCTCCTGCCCCCCGGTGCTCATGCTCTTGCCGTCCGTGCTCACGCTGGCGGTGGTGGTGGTGGCCCGCCCGTCTGCTATAACTGTGACGCCGTTGGTCACCGCCATGACACCTGTCCCTTACCTCCGGTCCCTGACCTTCGTGAGAGGATCGCTCGCCAGTGCGCTCTCTTGCGTGGTCCTGCCTTTGGTGCTCCTCCTGCGCTGCTACTTGGGCCCCCTCCTCTCGAGGCACCTTGCGGCCTCGCACCACGTGTCGCTCCCCTCGTCCCACCGGTCGGCCCCGCACCTCTTGCTGCTGTTGCCCCTCCTCTTACTGAGGACGCCATTGTCGCCCTGATTTGCCGCGTTCTAACGGATGGTGTGCTTGGTGGTCCACCGCCTGCCGGTATGTCCCTGTTATTTGATTGCATTGCCGTGCCTGCCCCTCCTCCGCTACCTCCTCCTCTCTCCCCTTTGCTCCCCGTGTCTCCCAGTGATGCTCCACGCATGACAGCCTATTGCCTTCTCTGCGGCGCCGAGCGCATCACCTCTCCCTCTCGAGTTATTGACGGGGCTACCACGGATCACATGTGCCTTGTTGGAGAGCTCTTCACGTTGTTTAGTCCTGTCTCTGTCATCACAACTGTCTTCACTACGGATGGGGCATCCCTGCCTGTTCTTAGTGTTGGCACTGTCTGTTTGTTGTCTCCCGCCGGTGACTTCTTTTTGTCTTCTGTCCTTTATGTTCCCGCTCTTGACTTCTCTCTCCTCTCCGTTCCTCCGCTCGACACCTGCGGGTTCTTGACTACTTATGCACTTGGTCTCGTTGCCATCACTGATTGCGCGAGCGGGCGTGTTGTCCTTCGTGGCCGCCGACCTCCTGGCAAGGGCGTTTATCGGGTTCTTGGTGCCCACTCTATATCGGTCCACACGGCCGACGCTCTCGCGCTTGTCCCTCTCTCCCGCTCCGCCCACTCACATCTCCTTCACCGTCGCCTTTGTCATCTTCCGGCTTCCGCCATCACCTCTTTCCTTCGTACACTCCCGGCTGATGGACTGTCTGACCCGTCCTTTTGTGCCCCGTGTGCGGCTGATTGCACCTTTTGCACCGTCGAGAAGATGCATTATCTCCCTTTTCCGTCTTCTCCCTCCCGCGCGTCGACACCTCTCGAGCTGGTCCATGCTAACGTCCTGGGTCCTCTCCAGGATGAGTCTCTTTCTGAGCATGCCACAAACGTCTTTAGCCTCATTGACGACTTCTCTCGCTTCATGTGGATCTTCTTTCTTTGTGCAAAGACCGACGTCGCGGCGAATATCCAATTGTCGTATGCGTCTGCTCAGCGCCAGAGTCGTCATCACCTCATCCACTTTCGCTCTGATTGCGGTGGTGAGTTCCTTTGCGACACCACGGCCTTTTTTGGTCGCGAAGGCGTTATTCATGAGCTTTCTACACCCTATTCTCCCCAGCAGAATGGGGTTGCATAACGCTGGAACCGCACCCTTATTGAGGGTGTTTGCACTATGATGGCTGAGGCTGGTTTTCTTGACCATGGTCAGAGCTTCTGGTCGGAGGCTGACCGTTACCGCACTTGGGTGTGGAACCGGATCCCGCATGGACCGTTTGCCCCTGACACCACACCATTAGAGCTCTTCTTTGGCTGTCGTGCGGATCTCAGCCAGGCCGTGGTGTGGGGCACCATGGCCATCGTTCATCTTGCGCCCTCTTCCCGGTCCGGCAAGCTTGACTCGCCTGGTCGTATTTGTATCAAGCTCGGCGTTGCCCCTCGATCTTGGGCGCATCGGTTTTGGGATCTTGTTGCACATCGGATCATCAAGTCCTACCATGCCCGCTTCTTTGAGCAGCAAACGTAGAGTGCGTTCTATGTAGATTGCACCCCTCCCCCTTCGTCCTCTGCCACTGCCTACTCCGCTGATGGCCTCGTCTGTGCCGGGTCCCCGCCGTCTCCCGCGCCTCCTCCCGCCTCTCCTGATCCTATTCCCAGCTCCCTTCTTCACCCTGCTTGCTTTCCCACCATGTTTGTAGCTTCCCCTCCCTTGCCTCCTCCGCCTGTGCCTCAGTCTGCCCTTCCCACTCCCACTCTCATTCCCCCCTTTCCCATCTCGTTGATCTCATCACCCCCTACCCCGCCTTCTCACGCGCCCGCTGCCTCACCTCCTACCCCATCCGCGCTCACCCCCTCCGTCATCCCCCCAGCGCCCGCACCCGTGTCACCCTCCTCCGCCCTCCTAGTGCCTCTTGCGCTTGCTCCGGTGCCATCGACCCCTCCTCCGTGCTTGTCTCCCATGTCTCTCCCTTCCCCCCTTCTTTCGACCCATTGTTGTGGCGGCCCACCATCTGTCTCCCTCCTTTCTCCCCTCTTATCATCACCGGTTCCCTCTCCCCCCTCTCCCCCGGGGTTCCCCTCCCTCCCCCCGCTTGTTCCTCCCGCCCTGACGACCGCTCAGATGCTTGGCGACCCTCGTGCACCCGTCCTTCCTCGGTGTCCTGACCCTGTCCTCATCTCTATCAAGGACGTCCCCAAGGACGATTCCTTACCTCTTCCTCACCTGCGCGCTGCTTTCGTTCTCCCCCCTCCCTTCACCCCTCGTTCACCTCGTCCGTTGTTCTCGGCTACTTCTCCTTCCCCGCGTTCCCTCCCTCTGTCTCCCCTCCTGAGCATCCTTGCCCGCAAGACTCTCCCCCCTCTCCCCTCCCCCTCCCCACAACTTTCTCCTCCTACCCCTCCCCTTGCTCCCNATCGCCTGTCCCCGCCCCCTCCTCCCCTGTCCTCTCCGTTCCCGCAGCCTCTCCCCCTTCCCCTTCCTTCGCATCACTACCTACTCCTTCTGCCCTGGCCTCTGGCCCGGACTTGTGCCCCGTCTCCTCCCTGCCTTCTGCCTCTGGCCCCCATCCTATATGTCCGTACACCTTTCACCCCGGTCATGCTCACGGTCGTCACTTCTTTCACCTTGAGTTCTGCCAAGCGGTGGATGCTTGCACTAACCACCGCTTTGTCGGCGCTCCCGCGACTGTCGCTCGCGTCCTCGCCGTCACCTCCTCCGCCCCTCCTGCGGCGTCTTCTCCCTCGCCTGCTGATGCCTCCGACCCTCTCACTCTTGCCGAGGCCCTGTCCTGTCCCGATGCCGCCGATTGGCATGCTGCGTGCCTTGCCGAGTTAGCTACGCTCTCTGACCATGGTGTCTTGGAGCTTGCTGACCTTCCCCCGGACGCAAGGCGATCAAGGCCAAATAGGTTCTTTGTCGGAATTTCACCGCTACCGGTACACTCGATTGCCACAAGGCTCGGCTCACTGCGAAGGGATACTCTCAGGTCCCTGGCGTTGACTCCAGCAAAACCTACGCTCCAGTCGGTCGCTTCACCACAAGTCGCGTCGTTATCTGTGTGGCCGCTTCCTTCCAGTGGGAGCTTCACCAGATGGATGTCAACAATGCCTTTCTTCACGACCGCCTCGATGAGGAGCTGTATATGGTCCAGCCTCCCGGTTTTTCTGACGGCTCCGCAAAGGTGTGTCGCCTCTGTCGGGCGCTCTACGGCCTCTGCCAGTCCCCTCGTTGTTGGAACAAGGAGCTCACCTCCATCCTTGTCCGTTGCGGCTTCCGTCCCAGCCAGTCCGACCCTTCCCTCTTTATTGGCGGCACCTCTGTGGTGCCTGCCTTCATCTCGGTGTACGTCGACGACCTGCTTATCACCTTGCCGTCCTCCACTGTGATCGTTGAGGCTAAGGGCCTCCTCTCCTTGACGTACCGCATGAAAGGCCTCGGCCTCGCCACCATGTTTCTCCGGATGCAGCTTGAGCGTCTCCCTGGCTGCCTCCGTGTTCACCAGGAGTGCTACGTCCTTACTCTCGTCGATCGCTTCTCCTCCATTATTGACTTGTCGTGGCCTCTCCCCGCGGCCTCCTTCCCCATGCCGCCGGGTACCTAGCTTGCCCTCCGGGTCGCCCACAACACGGCGTCTGGTGAGCTCAAGTCCGTCGTCGCCTTTCAGTCCATCGTTGGGGCCCTCACGTACCTCGCAGGCACCACTCGTCTGGATATCGCTTGTGCGGTGAACGTCCTTGCTCAGCACGCTTGAGAGCCCCGCACGACACATCTCCGTGCGGCTGCGTATGTCCTGCGCTATGTCATTGGCTCTGCCCAGACTGGCCTCGCCTTTCCGGCCGTCTTGAGTGTGCCGCTCCTTGAGGGCTACGCTGACAGCGATTACGCCCGTGATGTGAATGATCGGAGCCGCAGTGGCTGCGTCTTCCCTCTCGGTGCCGTCGCCGTTTCCTGGCGCAGCGGCAAGCAGAGTTACGTTGCTTGGAGCACGGGAGAGGCTGAGTACATGGCCCTGGGTAGCGCCGCCGCTGAGGCTGTGTGGCTCCGCTGTCTCCTTGGCAAGTTCCATCTTCCCAAGCCACCCGTGCCCTTGTACACTGACAGTGAGAGCGGTCTGGCCATCTCCAGGAATGCAGGTGCGCTTCACCGTTGCACAAAGTACATCAACGTCGAGCACCACTACGTCCGCGACATTGTTGCCGCCGGCGACGTGTGCCTGCGGTTCATCTCCGTGTAGTTTCAGCTTGCCGACTTCCTTACTAAGGCCCTTCACCAGCCTGATTTTGCCTCCAGCATCGCCGCAGTCGGCCTTCGGACCTTGCTCCTGGCTGACTGACTCTTCTCCCTCCTCTTCCTCCCCTGTCCCCTGCTGCTTGAAAGGTTTCTCCGGTCATTCGCTTGATGAATATTTCCTTGCTATTCTCACATCTGCCCTCTCCCTTTGCTGCATGTAGGTTGTTGACCTCTTACCTCCATGGTCGCCACCGCCCCTCGCCGCCAGCTCGTCTCGATCCTCGGTTTTTGCCCATGCCCCTTGTCGTCCCCCCCTCCCTTTCCTCTCTCTTCTTGCCCTTCGTCTTTTCTGTGCTTCTGCTCGGTCATGTGCAGGTCCCTAACGCTCTCGTGGTGGCGTCTCGTCTTGGGGGCGCGCGTCGCCGATGAGGGCCGACACCAGAGGTCCTTGATTCTCCCCGTCCTCGCGGCGCGTGTCGGGACTACCGCTCGTCGCCGCCTGGCGCTCCTGGCAGGGGTTTGGTGACTGGGTGTTCCTTGCCGTGTGCTTCTGGGTGGGGGCTGCTGGCAGGAGCCGCGATGGCGTGCTTCTGATGGTGTGCTACTGGTATGGTGCTCCTGGTGGGGTGTCTTGGACGGGCGCTACTTGGGTGGTATATTGGAGTAATGCTCCTCACCATGGCAGGAGTGACTCCAAAAAGGAACACAAAAAAGACAAGCCTTAGTGGCTTAGTGGTTAATGGTGTCCACCACTAGAGACAGGGGCCCGGGTTCAAGTCCCACAAGATAGAATTCTGCCCTGCCTCAAGGGAGGTGGAAAATAGATGCTAGGAAGCTAGCTCAACCTCTAGAGTTCCTCTTTAAGTTTCTAGAAGGCCAGGTGAGGGTCCAGGAAGGTGGCACACCTTCTAGAAGGGGTGACTTGTCCTACAAGGCATCTAGATGTGTCTTGGTCTTCGTGACACCTTCCCTCCCACTAGATGCAAGCCAAGGAATCTAGGAAGGGGCAGAAGCTTCTAGAGGAGGGAAGGGATGCCTTCCTAGGTGGGAAAAGGACAGCCTACCAAGGAGCACTCTAGAAGCCATAGAATCTGCTAGGAAGCTTCAAATCTGGCATGCTTTGGTGTTCTGGAAAGCTTAGATCAGTGGCTATAAAATACCACTGCTTGTGAGCCTTGATCAAGTGTTCATTCCCATCCAATTGAAGCTAAAACTATTGCCACACTATCTGACCAGATTTTGCCATCCTTGGAACCAGTTGCCTCCATAGTTTCAGTCTCTCCAAAAACAGTTGGTGGTGTGAACCAGCCACTGCTAGGGACCCTCCAGGGTGCACACTCACCCTCAGGCCAACAATGGGGTATGGGCCCATGCCTCTAAGGGGTTCAAAGCCAGCTTGATTTCACGCTTCCAACAGCAAGACATGGCAACCAGCGAGCAAGAGAGCAGCCGCGCTGTCCTGAAGTTTGATGGGACAGGCTTTGCCTTGTGGAGGTGGCAGTTTGAGGTCTTCCTCGAGGACAACGGACTGCTTGAGCTCGTAAAAGGTGATGAGACTGCTCCACCGGAGACTGCAATGACTGAGGTGAAGGAGGCATACAAGAAGCGCAAAAAAAAGGCATTGGCGCTCCTTGTGTTTGCGTTATGCCCACCACAACTCGGGCACATCCAAGGATGCACCCTGGCCGCAGACGCATGGTCAAGACTCTGCTCCATCTACCAGTCAAGCAACCTTGCCAATCAGCTCTTCATCTTCAAACGGCTCATCACCCTCCGAGCCAACGAAGGCAACAACATCATGGAGATCATGTAGTAGATTGAGTCGCTCTCAGTGGAGTGCGTGGCCACTGATTGGGAGGTCGACTCTCAGTTGCAAGCTATGATCCTCCTTTTGGCCTTGCCGGACAGTTGGAGTCCTATGATCACAGTCCTTGGTGGCTGGCATTCTGACGAGCTGAAGTACCCGAAGGTTGCTGAGTACGTGCGGAATGAGTGGATGCAACGTGGCGGTCGAGAGAGTGCAGCGGCATCAAGTTCAGCTTACACAATTCATCCTCAAAATGGAGGCGGAGGTAACAAGTGGAAGGGTGCCAAACGGGGCGCTAAAAAGAGTGACAAGAAGGGGGAGTGCTTCAACTACAGCAAGGAGGGCCACTACGTGCGCAACTGTCCCAAGAAGAAAACAGATCGGGTGCAGCGGGGTGGGAAGAAAGATGAGCACGCCCTTATGGCGTACAAATCCACTAACTTGAAGGATCCGGGAATTGCCGTCATCGACTCCGCATCAGGTTGCCATACGCAATGCAACAGGGCGGCATTTGTCACCTACGGCGCCTCGGAGAGACGCATGACGGTGGCCAATGGAAACACAGAGGTGGCCGCCGGTGAGGGTAACGTTCGCATTGAGTAAATTGTGGATGGCAAACCTGTCAAGAGCACAATCTACGATGTGCTGCATATGCCCAACTTTGGGGCAAACTTGCTCTCCGTCAGCCGCCTTACCGACAAGGGACTTGAGGTACTCTTCACAAAGAAGGAGGCCGTCATCCGCAAAAAGGGCAAAGGTAAGGTGATTGCGCGTGCCAAGAGGGAGGACGACTTGTACCTGCTACGCGCAAAGATCCTCAGCAGCCGGGTGGAGTCCAACGCCGCCAATCTTGCAACGAAGGATGGAGGAGACCTGGACCTATGGCACCGCCGACTCTGCCACATTTTTACATCGACCGTGAAGGAGATGGCTAAGAGGGAAGTGGTGCGAGGTCTCCAAATCAGCGGCCTTGATGGAACCAAGGAGACCGTGTGTGAGGCATGCATCATTGGCAAATCAACTCAGCAGCTGTTTGTCGCCAAGGGGACGCGTGCATCAGCAAAATTGGCCGAGGTACACACAGATGTGTGTGGACCGCTTGAGAGGTCCATCGGCGGAGCTCGCTACTTCCTCACCTTCATCGATGAGCACAGCCGTAAACTCTACCTCTACCCAATGAAGCGGAGGAGTGAGGTTCTTGCGTGCATGCAAGAGTTTGTGGCTGATTTGGAGCGGCAAACAGAGTTGAAGGTGAAGGTGTTCCGGAGTGACAACGGCGGTGAATATGCGGGGTGCCTTGGGTGGATGAAGAGCAAGGGGATTGAGTGGCAGAAAACAACTCCACACTCCCCACAACAGAATGGCGTCGCAGAGAGAGCAAATCGCACAATCCTTAACATGGTGCGATCCATGTTGAGCGACGCTGGCCTTACACAACGGTATTGGGCGGAGGCGGCAAGGACNCAATGAAGCGGAAGAGTGAGGTCCTTGCGTGCATGCAAGAGTTTGTGGCTGATGTGGAGCGGCAAACAGAGTTGAAGGTGAAGGTGTTCCGGAGTGACAACGGCGGTGAATATGCGGGGTGCCTTGGGTGGATGAAGAGCAAGGGGATTGAGTGGCAGAAAACAACTCCACACTCCCCACAACAGAATGGCGTCGCAGAGAGAGCAAATCGCACAATCCTTAACATGGTGCGATCCATGTTGAGCGACGCTGGCCTTACACAACGGTATTGGGCAGAGGCGGCAAGGACAGCAGGGTACATCATGAATCTCATGCAAACCAAGCCGCTGAAGGACAAGGAGAGCAATGCGTGGAAGTTGCCACAAGAGGTGTGGAGCGGGAGGAAGCTGGCGGTGGGTCACCTATGCATGTTTGGTTGTGTTGCACATGCAGTGGTACAGGCACGTGAGGGACGGAGCAAGCTGGACCCGCGTATCCGCCGGTGTATTGTCCTTGGATATGAGAGCGAAAGCAAGGCGTATCGGCTCTTTGACCCAAGGAGGCAGCAGATTGTGCGGAGTCGCGACGTCACGTTCGATGAGAAACGCCGTTGGACAGACAAGGAGGCAGGTCTCTCCAAGAGGGAGGAGTGGATGCCACTCCTTGAGAGGGAGACGCCGGAGGACGAGAATGAGGGTGACGTCCTCACATCAGCACCAGCGGGAGAGGATCGCCCGAGCTATGGGCGACCGGCAGAATTTGTTCTGACCAGTTTGGATGAAGAATCCAAAGTACCGGAGATGGACGTGGAGGCGGTGAATCGACCGATGTCTCCAAGGTCTTCAAGAGAGGGGGAGCAGGCGCTTGGAGAGGATGGCGCCAAAAAGGGACAGCAACAACAACCGCCTCAAGAGCCCCACACAAGCAACCGTGTGCGAAGAAGGACAAAAAGGTACGATGCTAACAATGGCATCTGGACTACGTTCGCACAAGTCTTCTTCACGCAAGAGGAGCATGAAGGAGGGATTGCACCAGAAGGATGGGGCTGAGTGGGAGGGAGCAATAAAATGTAAGCTCGCCTCCCATGAGGAGAAAGGCTCCTCAGTTGCAGGTTGAGCATGGACGACTGCCATGGGTGATGCGCAAGGTGTAGATTGCTGGAGTAATGCTCCTCACCATGGCAGGAGTGACTCCAAAAAGGAACACCAAAAAGACAAGCCTTAGAGGCTAAGTGGTTAATGGAGTCCACCACTAGAGGCAGGGGCCTGGGTTCAAGTCCCACAAGATGAAATTCTGCCCTACCTCAAGGGAGGTGGAAAATAGATGCCAGGAAGCTAGCTCAACCTCTAGAGTTCATCTTTAAGTTTCTAGAAGGCCACGTGAGGGTCCAGGAAGGTGCCATACCTTCTAGAAGGGGTGACTTGTCCTACAAGGCATCTAGAGGTGTCTTGGTCTTCTGGACACCTTCCCTCCTACTAGAAGCAAGCTGAGGAATATAGGAAGGGGCAGAAGCTTCTAGAGGAGGGAAGAGATGCCTTCCTAGGTGGGAAAAGGACAGCCTACCAAGGAGCACTCTAGAAGCCATGGAATCTGCTAGGAAGCTTCAAATCTGGCATGCTTTTGTGTTCTGGAAAGCTTAGATCAGTGGCTATAAAATGCCACTGATTGTGAGCCTTCATCAAGTTTTCATTTCCCTTCAATTGAGGCTTAAACTATTGCGACAATCTCAGACCAGATTTTGCCATCCTTGGAACCAGTTGCCTCCACAGTTTCAGTCTCTCCAAAAACAGTTGGTGTTGTGAACCAACCACTGCTAGGGACCCTCCAGGGTGCACACTCACCCTCAGGCCAACATGGTACTTCTGGTGGGATGTCATTAGCAGGGTGCTTCTTGCCGGGCTCTCCTCACAGAGTCTCCCTGGCCGTGCCCCTCACGTACGCTCCTCTCGGCTGTGCACTTCCGCAATGGTGTCGCCTGGCGTACTGCGTCCGTCGGCGCCTTGTGCCTGCCATCTTCCTCCGTGTTGCTCTGCGCTGTTGGGGCTTGTGTTGTGATGTTCAAGCTCTTTGCTTGGGACATGCATCCTTGCTTGCGCTATCTTGTTAAAGTAGTAAACACTTCTGTGACTACTTGCGTTAGCTAGCCTAGTTTAGTCTCACTTCTTGTTTGACATGCGAGGTCATGCTGACTTCTTACGAGATGTAGGCCTCATTGCGTCACATCGTCTGGGTCGCACGAGACATTGTGCACGCTGGTGCCCTATGCACCCCTTATGTGGCTCACAACATTCTAGGGTGAACGGCAATCTAGGGAGCGATGGCGACCCGATAGGGGTCACTCTCCCTCCCCCGTCGAGCTTATTTTTTTCCAAGAAACCATACGACTTTCACGTCTCGATCTCTTCTCACGCCTACATCACTCCGCCTCGATCCCCCCCCCTCTCAACTCTCGAGAAATCTCCCCCTCACAGCCCTCAAGAGCCTCCTCCCCCTCACAGTCGAGAGCGACTGTTGCCCCCCCAGCTAACTCCCTCGACGCTCGCCCTCATAGGAGTCGAGAGCCACTCGGCTCCACCCGCAACCCCTAATCTCCTGTCTCCTCCCACCTCCCCTAGTACTACCTTGTTCAACAGATATAGATATAGATATAGATGTAGATATAGATATTTATATAGATATAGATGTAGATATAGATATAGATATAGATATAGATATAGACATAGAAATAGATATAGATATAGATATAGATATAGATATAGATATAGATATAGATATAGATATAGATATAGATATAGATATAGATATAGATATAGACATAGATATAGATATAGATGTAGATATAGACATAGACATAGACATTGATATAGATATAGATAAAGATAAAGATAAAGATATAGATATAGATATAGATATAGATATAGATATAGATATAGATATAGATATAGATATAGATATAGATATAGATATAGATATAGATATAGATATAGATATAGTTATAGATATAGATATAGATATAGATATAGATATAGATACAGATATAGATATAGATATAGATATAGATATAGATATAGATATAGATATAGATATAGATATAGACATAGATATAGATATGGATATAGATATAGATATAGATATAGATATAGATATAGATATAGAATTAGATATAGACATAGATATAGATATAGATATAGATATAGATATAGATATAGATATAGATATAGATATAGATATAGATATAG